>QRFJ01002896.1:0-122001 GCA_006176705.1 Cocos nucifera
ATCAGAGATGCCACGTGGTGGACCTAGACCCCTTAAGGGTCTACAGAAATTTATCGTGGCTCACAAGGGTAATTCAGTCTTTTCATCCGACAACAGCGGTGCTGATTGGTTGCGGTGTGTGGTGCGGCCGGTCCACACGGTCCATGGGAACAGTTATTGCGCGATCGGACGGATGTGGTTGTTTGCGGTCAGGATCGGACGGCTGTGGTTGCTTCCGAATTTTATTCAGATACAAACATCATGCGGATCACCATCGGACGACAGCGCTCGATCCAGGCGATGATCCGACGGTCCAGAACGCTACCGGCGGTGATCAAGACTTCCGAAGCGCGATTTGCGATCAGATTTCCTCGATCAAGCGCGATCCAATGGCCAGAATTTAATCCGACCCGATCTGAGCTTATCTGCATCCGATTTTGATAATTTTTGGACCGTTGGATTTTTGTTGAATGGCTGAATTTTATCAGATTTAGCAGAGTCATATCAGAACTATTTTGATTTAAATTTTATCTGAATTTATTTATATTTTTATGATTATAAAGGCTATTAGTCCCATATTGCCTTTAGAAAAAATATCCAATCCTCCTAGCTCTATAAAAAGGACCCCAGGCCATCAAAAATCAACATCTCTGATCAAGGTGAAGCTTTGGTATAGGGCGAAGCCAGGCTATGGGTTAAAGGCTGCTTCGAAGCAACGGGTGCCGAGAAGAAGAGTCGAGCTTCTACACCATCTTTCTGCCAATGCCGATCCAAGATCAGAGATCAGGCTATTTTATTTTTTTTATATTCTATATATTTAAATTCTAAAATTTTAATTAATAAAAATTTTATTTTTGCATTTTAATTTATTGCTTTTAATTTTTATTGTAATTTAATTTCTATATTTTAATTATTATTTTTTATTTTATTGCAAGTAGATGCTAAGATCTAACTAATAGATCTTAGTACCAAATTTAAATTTCTGCATCTTTTAATTTTTACTTTTAATTTTCCGACTTCAATCCTAATTCCAAAAACTCAAATTCTTTTTTTCTTTTCAAAAAATCAAAGATTTCAAATCTAAAAAAATACTACCTTTCCTGTGGATTCGACCCGACTCACTACTATCTACGCATTTTCAATGATTTTAAGAAGTCAGATTAAACTGATAAACATGGTATCTTAACGACAGCACTACGTTCCTATCAGCATCGAAGATTATTGAATAGCTAGGCTTTACTTATACCAAGATACATGCATGTCCCAATGATTGCATGCTTTATTGAGAGGAGGATGTCAACCATAATGAGTGTACGAGGTGCGGTGTATCAAGATGGAAACAAAATAAAGATGGCACATCGACTTGTGTACCTCAAAAGTTGATGTGGCACTTTTCTTTGATTTTGAGACTACAAAAGTTGTTTATGTCGGTAAAGACATCGAAGGACATGAGATGGCAAGAAGAGAACCGAACAAAAGATGATGTATTGAGGCATCCAGTCGATGGAGAGGTATGGCAGAAGTTTAATGAATTACATCCCGACTTCGCATAAAAGATACGTAATGTGAGGTTGGGCTTGTCGTGCGATGGTTTCAACCCATTCAAGTATATGAATACTATTCATAGTGTATGGCCAGTATTTATTCATATTTACAACCTCCCACCGTGAATGTGTATGAAAAAAATCCTTTGCTTTCATGATAGTGCTCATCCCTGGACTGATGGAGGTAGGTAATGACATTGATGTTTATTTGCAGCCTCTTATTGCCGAGCTGAAATAGTTATGGAGCATTCAAGGTGTTCTAACTTTTGATGCTTTGCTGAATGAGTCATTCTCCATGCGCGCGGTGCTTTTGTGGACAATAAATGACTTTCCAACTTATGCCCTAATGTCGGATTGGAGCACCAAAGGTGAGCTAACATGCCCAATCTGTGGAAAAAACATCCGATCTAGAAGGTTGACACATCGGAGGAGCTATAGCTATATGGGGAATCAATGTTTTCTCCATCGAAATCATCCATACAGAAGGGATGCACGCTCCTTTGATGGCACTGTTGAAGAAGGTGAGACATCTGACCGAATGTCTAGGAGTGAAGTACTTAGAGAGTTGGATGGTCTTAATGTTGAATTTGGGAAAGATGATCTAAAAGGTGATAAAAAAAAAAGCGTCGATCAAAGGAAGATGACACACACTTTAATTGGAGGAAAAAGAGCATCTTTTTGACTTGCCATATTGGGAGACAAACTTATTGCGCCACTGCTTAGATGTAATGCATATTAAAAAAAATATGTGCAAGCTTCTTTTGGCAATAATCTTGAATATCAAGGATAAGACCAAGGATGACTTGAATTCTCGACTTGACTTAAAAGAATGGGGTATTAGAAGATTACTCCATCCAAAGCTGGTAGGGGGAGAATAGTGGAAGCTTTCTCATGCATGTTATGTTATGAATACCTTCGAACGGTCCACATTTCTTCGTATGTTGCAAAAGATAAAGGTCCCAGATAGATACTCAAGCAACATATCAAAGTGTGTGAATAGTAAGAATGTCAAACTTGAAAGATTGAAGACTCATGATTATCATGTACTGATGTAGGAATTGATCCCAATAGCTATGTGATGAGCATCATAAATTCACCAATAAAAATATTAATTTATTAATTAATTTATATTAATTTTTAAAAATTATTAATTAATTTATATATATTTTTTGAAAAATTCATATTTTTATTAATTAAAAAATTAATTAAAAATAATAAAAATTAAAAAATAAAATTTTATTATCAATAAAAAGAGCTCATTTTTTTAATCACAACAAAATAAATTTCAAGTAAAATGGAGCTAAAATGAAAAAGATATGAATTTTTAAATATATAAAATAAATAAAAATTAAATAAAAAAGAAAATGGCTCAGTCGGCTCCGTAAGCTGAGCCACCAAGCCAAGCCAAGCCATCAAAGCCGACTCAGCCGTTGAAGCCATTAGCCGATCTACGATCCAAGCGTGGATCGCTAGCTCAGCAGAAACCGATGAATTACAGCGCGACACGTGGCGGACCTAGACTCTTAAAGGGTCTACAGAAATTTATCGCGGCTCACAGGGCAATCTGGTCATTTCACTCGGTGATAGAAGCGCTGATTGGCTACGGTGTGTGGTGCGGTCGGTCCATGGGAACAGTAATTGTGCGATCGGACGGCTGCAGTTGATTACGGTCAAGATCGGACGGCGGTGGTGATTTCCAGGCTTAATTCAAATTCTATTAGCGATCTGGCGCGATCCGATGGCCAGAAAACCAAGAGATGAAGATCCAATGGTTCAGAATACTCCCGATGGTGATCAAGACTCCCGACGCATGATTTGCGGCCAGATTTCCTCCATCAAGCGTGATCGGACGGCTAGAATTTAATCCGACCTGATCTGGGCTGATATGCATTTGACAATTTTTGGACCGTTGGATTCCTATTGAATGGCCAGATTTTATCAGATTTATTAGAGTCGTATCAGAGCTATTTTGATTTAAATTTTATCCAAATTTCTTTATATTTTGACGATTACAAAGGCTATTAGTCCCATATTGCCTTTAGAAAAAAATATCCAGCCCTCCTAGCTCTATAAAAAGGACTCCTAGGCCTCCAAAAATCAATATCTCCGATCAAGGTGAAGCTTTGGTACAAGGGCGAAGCCAGGCTATGGGTTAAAGGCTGCTTTCGAAGCAATGGGTGCCAAAAAAAAGAGCCGAGCTTCTACACCATCTTTCTACCAATGCCGATCCAAGATCAGAGATCAGGCTATTTTATTTTTTTTACATTCTATGTATTTAAATTTTAAAATTTTAATTAATAAAAATTTTATTTTTGTATTTTAATTTCTTGCTTTTTATTTTTATTGTAATTTAATTTCTACACTTTAATTATTACTTTTTATTTTATTGCAAATAGATGCTAAAATCTAACTAATAGATTTTAGTACCAAATTTAAATTTCTGCATCTTTTAATTTTTGCTTTTAATTTTCCAACTTCACTCCTAATTCCAAAAACTCAAATCCTTTTCTTTTTCTTTTCAAAAAAATTAAAAATTTTAAATCTAAAAATACTACCTTTTCTGTGAATTCGATCCGACTCACTACTATCTATGCATTTTCAATGATTTTAAGAAGTCGGATTAAACTGATAAACATGGTGTCTTAACGACAACATCGCGTTCCTATCAAGTTTTTGGCACCATTGTCGGGGAAGATTTTTTATTTTTGATTTTGATTTCTTTGATTTATTAGAAATAATTTCGGCAAACGCATTAAGTTTTTGGCGTCATTGCCGGGGAAGGAGTAGATGCTTTTTTTTTTATTTCTTTATTTTTTTTTGTAAATTAATTATATTTTTAATATTGCTTACTATTAAGTCGAAGATGGGTATTAGATACTGTGCCGAGTGGCTTATGATAAGTGGAAGTTGTTGAAAAATGTGTCCCAAAATCAATCATTAACCTATTGATGGTTAAGCTATATTATAATTATAATTAATTTATTAATTAATAAAATATATTTTTAGCATTTTTCATCATAAGTTTTCATCTTCTAATGAACTTCATTGTTGTGATGAAGTTCTTAGGATTATTTAGGCTCGATAAAGAGAGAATTTATTGATTAGTCCTTAAAACTGTTCACGACCAAATGATAGGCTGTTAGTAAGGATGATAGCATCTATCGAGCATAGGTCACTGTATGCCATATAGGTTGGTTGTCCTCTTAACCAAGAAGTATGGAGGCACTGATATAGCATACAGGTAAGATGTAGGGGTACATCATCATAGAACGTGACCAACTTCAGAGCATTCTATTATTGAGAATGTCTTTGATGAAATATAGATATAAGTATTTCTTAAATCTGAGATCATCTCAGTGGCTTGCAAGCAACTCATGATGCTTTGGTACCAGACTAATTGAATTTCTAATTTAGTAACGGAAGGCTTCTGAACACAGTCAAGTACTTGTGAAGTCGGTGTATGATCAAGATGGAATTGACTACTCTAAGAGTTGGAGAAAAATGTATCACTGTATTTCAATATAGCAAAACCATGGCCAGGATAATCTATGAGATGGATTTGGTATTTTAAAATACAATGTGGACAGCTGATCAAAGTTGACAATTGAACTCTGAGGTATCCTATGAGAATTTTGGTCAAGAAGATAAATTATATGAAAACTATATCCACATGAATTCTAAGGATGTTGTTCTACACATTCGACCTATTCCACCATCAAGTACCATTGTGAGATGATCACTTCGACTGGTATAAAAATTTATTCCTATGCTACCGGCTTAGGTTCGAACCTATGGGGTCATATACATTAGAGTTTATGATTTGATCAGATGGTTGATCAATGATTAAGAATCGTTTTAAGGTTAAATAATCAATACGATTGATGTTTAACCTAGTGCAAATATTGTAGGAGGATTGATTAGCAATTCAATTGCTAATTGGCTTAATTTCATTAAGCTTAAGGGTTAAGATTAAGTCTAATTAAATATGATTTTATTAGATTTAGTTTGGACTTGATTGGATCAAGTCTAATTGATTTATTGGATGAGCCAAGTGCAAGGAATAACTAGTCCTAGTTCAACTAGGACTTGAGTCAACCAATTTTCTAATTTGATTAGAAAATTAAATCAAAATTAAATTTGATTAAATTTAATTTAATTAAGTTCTTAATTAGATTAGGATATAATTTAATTGGATTGAATTACTTCTAGTTTGATTAGTTTGAGAAACCATATTTGACTTCAGGTTTGAGAAACCATATTTGACCAAGTCAAATATGGAATCTTATTAAGACTAGGATCCATCTTGCTTGCGCCACCTATATCCCATGCCTTCATGCCCTGTCTCTCTTATTTTTGGCCACAAATCTTCTCTCTCCCTGATCATCATGCACGCCCACCCTTCTCCTCTATTTTCTATATGGCATTAAGTTATGGACCAGGTCAATAGATGGGAAGTTGTTGAAGTTTGTTGGACTCTATATGATAGAATCCCAACAAACTTTGTCTCCTCCCATGTGTGCCATCCCACCCTGATTTCTCCTCTAATTTTCATTATTAAAAGGAGAAATTTTTGTGCGCCTACCCTAGTGGTCCACACCTAAAACAAAGGAGGGGGCACCTCAACTACTTGTCATATGTGTTCTTACCTTGTGTAGGAATTTGACCCAACAAAGACTCTTCCATATCTCTTTATAAGAAGGTTTTTTTGGGCTGAATTTTCTACTGATTCCAAACCTTGGAGAGTGCTTTTGGGCATGAGAATACTAGGGTGAGGGACCTCTTGGGTCATGGGGATTTTATAGACATCAATCTAGGTGTCTATGTGAGAAAAAAGAGAAGAAGAAGAGGGTCTTCTTCTAGGATCTTTTACTTTTCCTTTCTCCTTCTCTTTCATAGAGATTTTTGAGTGTTATTTCAGATCAAAAATCTTTTTCCTTCCTTTTGATTTTTTGGAGTATCCAAGTCTTGAAGAAGGAAGCATTGGATCAACTATCGAAGAAGGATCAGCACAGTGCTAGCATATGCTGTTGATTTCCTGCATAAGACTTCTGATCGGGGTTCGTGGGCTCATGGGCTCGTGTGGACATCTCTTAGAGGTCAGACATATGTGGGGCTTGGAGCATCATCCTCAAGTCCAAATCAACAAATTAGAATATTTAACTTGTATAGGTAATATTGATCTGATCTATTATTACATACCTGCATTAGATGCAGTGTAGATGCATGTTGATATGATCAATATGATTTTTCTTTCTTATATTTTTAATTTTTGATTTAATCTCATGCCATAATCATGTAATAGAATCTTAGATCTGGGAGTTCTCTACTTTTTATGAATAAATTTTGATTTATTTTAGTCTTCTACTGTTTGATCTTAAGAAAATTTAAAAATCTAGCCCTAAAATCCTAGATATGGTTTCTTCACCTATATCTCGATAGGTCATCCATGAAGGTTATGAAGTAGAAATATCCACCTCTAGCACTTAAGCTCATGGATCTACATACATAAGTATGTGCTAGACCTAAGAGTTCACTGGCTCGCTCATCCTTTTCAATAAAAGGTGACTTGGTCATCTTACCAAGAAGACAAGACTCATAGGTTGAAAGTGATTCACAATTACTAACTTCAAGAATTTCTTCTTGAGCCAACCTGTTTATTCTATTCTTGTTGATATGACCTAGACTATAGTGCCAAAAGTAGACTTCTGACACATCATCTAATTTAGGACGTTTACCAGAGGATTGGACCACGTTAATAGGCTGTGATAGTAAGTAAATATCGTTATTCAATTATCTAATACAAATCATAACACCATTCAAAATGATATTATAATTTTTTTATTAAAAATTGATAATTATTCTTAGCCAAAAGGCCTACAGAAATAACATTCAATAAAAAATTTGGACAGAAGTGACAATCACTAAGAATAACTCTATAAGAATTGATTACAAGGTTCATGATTCCTAAAGCTAGAATTGGAATATATCCTTCATCCCCAACGTTCAGGAACCTCTCGCTTTCATTAAATCTTCTACTAACTTGCAAATCCTACATTGAATTACAAATATGATAAGAGCTTTCGGTATCTAATACCCAGGCAGTAGTGTTATATATAGAGAAGTTGTTAGGTGTTATCTTATAATTACCTTGCCTAGCAACAACTTGCTTCTTCCTCGGCCTATTCAGATTCAGGAAGGCAATATACTGAGGATAGTTTCTCTTTCATTGCCCTTGCTTCTTATGAAAGAAGCACTCTACCTAGCTCTGGTCGGGCTTGCACTTCTTGGTCTGACCTTGTGCAGATGTCCCAGCATGAGACTGCACCTTCTTATTCTTCTTCTTCTTGTTCTTCTTTTCTTTCTTAAATAATCGATGACTAGAAGAAGATCCTTCTACTACATTTATCGTCTCCTTAAAGAGTTGGTGATTCTTCTCAAAATTCTGCAACAATCTTAACAAACCATGATAGTTCACTACAGGCTTTGTCATTCAAAAATGAGTAAAGAAAGGGAGGAAGGACTTAGGCAAAGAATTAAGAATTAGATCCTTTCTGAGCTGCTCATGCAGGGGATAGCCTAGCTTACTCAAGCACTCAATCATCTCGATCATGTACAATACATGATCGGTGATGGACGCCCATCCCTCATTCGAGCATTGAAAATGGTACAACTAGTCTTGTGCCTCTCAACGTTGTCAGGCATGCCAAAAAAGTCGTTCAACATTTGAAGCATCTCCTAAGGCTGGGCATTTTTGAACATGCGACTGAATTGGTCATTCATTGCCGCCAACATAATGCATCGAACGATAGTGCAGTCATTAAGCTACTTCTAGTAAGTATCTCTGACTGCCCCTCTAGTGTTCGAGGCTGGCTCCTTAGGTGTCAGATCAGTCAATACATACAAGATCTGCTCATGCTCTAGGATGATTTTTAATTTTCGATACCAGCTATTGAAGTTGGGTCTCATCAATTTGTCATTATCCAATAATGACCAAAGTCATAGGATAGCGACCATATCTGCATTAAGAAAAATCAAACCTAATTAGCATATAAATTAATTATCCTAAAGACTTAAACTTTAGTCTAAAGTGTTAGGATTAGTGATGCTCCCAAGCCTTAGGAGGCCACTGAAGGAGTCAGGATGTTGGCTCCAAGAGACTAGGAGAGGTGTCATCCTAGGGCAAGGATCAGTTTGGTCCTAGGATAGAGGTTCAGCCCTCCACAGTCATAAAGCCTTGGTTTGTAGGTCTCATGGGGGCTACTCAGTGCAGTCGGACTGGGTTAGCCCAGGGAGTTTCTTATGGGTTAGAATTTTGATCCATGTATAGGTATATATATACATGTATATTGTAACCTTAGTAGTAAGAAAGAGAGAGCCATTTTCTTTCATATCTCTTCCTCTCTCTAGTTTCTTCACATGCCATGGTGCCCTAGGGGGCATGCCTCCAAGCTTGGAGGAAGGAGGCATGCCCCACTCTTCCTTTAGCCTCAACAACGTCAAGGGATCCTACACGTCAATTAGTATCAGAGCTATCTTGAATGGAATGCATGAAGATCAAGATCCAACGCAAGTATGGGATTTAGATTCCATGGAAGAACACAAAAAAAAAATGTTTGGAGGCCGGTAGGGGCCCCCCTTTCTTCCTCCCAGATCCAGCGATGGCCAGTGATTGGCCATCAATCCCAAGCTTAGCGGTGCATGGAGACTAGTTTTGATGATCTAGTGGCCAATCGCGGGCATGCGATAGAGTTTATGCAAGTGGCGATGGTGCTCGCGGGTAGGACGGCCAAGATCTAGAGAGGAGACAACAAATTTGGTCCCTATTTTCTTCTCTGATGGGAAAGTCGCAGACAGCGGTGGCTGGTGGAGCATGGCCAGCAGGCATCGATAAAGTGGAGCAGGCGATGGGGTCTGGTGGCTGCGGGTGCCATGATGGCATTGGATCTGGCGGCATGACATGCGTGCAGTGGAGAGTCAACTCAAGGTGCATGGATCTGATGATGAAGCACCGATCCGATGGTGGCCGCGCCTAGATCCGATGATCACATGGGTAGAGGTCGATCGACCGACGATCATGAAAGCAGGCATTCGGTGAGATGGCATAGGGCCTCTTCTTTCTTCCTCCCTACACGTGGATCCGATGGCGTGCAAATAGTGACAGCGATGGCATGCCGCAATGGTGATCCGATGGTGGCGTCACTTAGATCCAACGATCGTGCGGGCAGGAGATGGTCGGCAGCGGTCCATGGAGGCAGGTGATCTGGTGGTTGGTTCTGCTTTTGGATGGAATGGAGATGGGAGGAGGAAGGAGCCGAAGGAAGGAGTTTAGAAGCTTCCAGCAAGAAAGAAGAAAAAAAGGAAAAGAAGGCTTCTAGCAAGAAAAAAAAAGGAATTTGGAGTTTTTTTATTTTTGATTTTCTCTTGTTTAGGTTGTTCTTCTGGATGCAGCTTCGCATGATATTAAAAATAAAAATATGCGAAGGCTGGGCTACTGGTGATTTTGTTTAGTGTGTCAGAGGAGAGGTTACTCAAGAGCTTGAGGTCGAGGTGGAGCTGAAGAAGCAACTATTCAGTCTGGTGGAAGGCTGTGAAAAGTAGTTATGGTGTATTCAATGATGCGATCGGTTGGAGCCTTGAGGATGATGGAGATGGATGATTCATGGAGATCCAGTAGGTTAAGACTGGATAGCTGTAGAGCAATGCAGAGATTAGGCAGGGAGCACTGGAGTGCTGCAGTAGCGATATCCTAAAGCCACAGGGTCTGAGAGAGGTTCAATGGTACAGCAGTCGAGGAGGATATCTCAGCAGAGAATGTCAGGAGCTTCTCAAGAAGATTGGGAGCATATCTCAGGGAGAGCCAGGGGGTCTTAGGAAGATCTAGGAGGTCTCAGGCCACCGAAAGTGTCTTGGATTAGGTTTCTTCTATAGCACCAGAAAGAATCATAGTTCAATGGAAGATGGTTTATGTACAATAAGAGAGGACCCGGATACCTATGAGGAGGCGATGTCAAGATGAGGTAGAGAGTGCTGGAGTGCTGTAATAGCACTTTCCTGGAGGCACAGTGTTATAACCCAACCAAAAAAAAAAGAATGAAACCAGACCCAATTTAACCCAGCCCAAAAGCACCAATTTTAAAGCATTAAAAAATAAAATAAATAAATAAATGAAAGAAGGAAAGGTTGGGCGTAGAGAAGAGTTTTTCTTCCATTAAAACTCCTCATCCAATCCAAATAAGGAGTCAAATCAAAGACAAAAACCCTAGATTTCATCTATAAATCAAGACCCCCTCTCCTCCATGCTTCCCATCATCGGAACATCTCCCTTCTCCTACCTAGTTTCTTAGGTTTTCTTCCATTTTCCTCTTCTCGATTTGAAGAAGATGCTAGCAATTTTGTGGACCAAATCATCACCAAAAGCCAGGTAAAATTCCTTAAAGAATCCTCCTTTCAATTTCTTGATGTATAGCTAGGAATTTATTATATTTTTTTTAGTTTTGATTTTTAGGGAAAAATTTTGATTTAGGATGCCCTGTTCTTCATTTTTTTTGGTGTCGATGGTGCTCATCCAAGGCCGATCATTGCCGACCAGTCGGCATGTCACCACCGATGAGCTCCGATGGAGGAGCAGTGGCCGCACTATCGTGGCTTAAAGCCATGCCCGATTCGGGCGTGGTGATGAGAGGAAGAAGATAGGGAGGACTCACGATCCCCTATTTTCACCCCGCAGGAAGAACAGAAAAAAAAAAACAAAAGAAAAGTGAAGGAAAAAAAGAAGAAAATAAAATAATAATATATTAAAATAAACTATATATATAGTTATTTTATTTTTTATAGGATTAATCTTGGATATATATATATATATATATATATATATATATCTTGATGATCTAGTTAGCCAATTCAAAATTTCACTCACCACCACCTAATCAGTCCTTAAGGGGGGTATGGATTTAGAAATTTTATTTAAAATAATTATGATAAAAATTTGATTGAAAGATGATAATTTATATTAGGCCCAGAGAAGGATTTTCAAGATCAATTAGAATCATAACTGGATTTGCGTTTGAGCTAAGTAGTGTTTTGCCTTTACTGATTTATCTGGCAATTTATAGATTTACAAATTGATGAATTTTGAAATTTGTGTGAATGCATAAATTTGAGTTTTGATGAAAAGTATCGTAAATATTATATTTTCCTTTGAATTATTTATGATGATGTATGATTAAGAAGAATGATATGAATTATTTTTTTTTATTATCATTTACTTGTATTATTGTTAAAAAAAGATAAGAAATTGAAAGATAATTATGACATGATTGACAACCTGACAATGTAAAGGATCCCACCAATGGGGGCTAATACGTTGGCAAAGAATTAGTCCTGAGAGTTCATGTCGCCAGCAGACCAGTGATTAACCGTCAGTAGACTAGTGATTCCGAAGGACTTTGCTGCCAGATGATACGTAGCCCACCATAAGCAAATACGTGGTGTTATGACCCTACCATAGGAAAAATGTGGTCATAGTTCATGGTTGACTAAAAAGAAGAACCTAAGAATTTTGATTAAAAAAAATTTGATGAAACCCAAGACATGAATTGAAATATTCTATATGAATGTTGACAAATTAATATATCTAGATTTGAATTTTTGAAATGATATATGTCTATTTTGAATAAATAGTCATATGTTTGTTTATTGCCTAATTTATCTGGTTAAGGTATTCTCTACTTACTGGGCTGTTAGCTCATGATAAGTTTCTAATTTTTTTTCAAATCCTGAAAATTAGCTTGATGCAGGTTTCCTATGGGAGTGCGACTAGAGATGGCGATAGTCTACTTATTGATTTAGGGTTTATTTAGAGTTAATGAAAGACTTCGTTTTATGTTGACTTATCATACGGTTGCTTAGTTTTTATTGACATTGAATTTTCTTCATTTGGATATTTGAACTAAGGTTTGAACCATAATCATTTAATTTTATCCGCTGTTTGTTATGATATCATGATGAGATGCCTTGCGTGCTTATAGGAAAAGTTTTCTATGAGCATGTAGCGGTTGCTATGACCCTAGCTCACGGTCTTGGATCGGGGCGTGACAATTAAAGTGGTATTAGAGTAATAAATGGATAATAATGACATCTAGAATTTAATGTAGAACGAGTGAGTGATGGGTAGACATTAGGGATACTCGAAACATTAGTTATAATGACCTTGAAATAATGTACTCTAAATAAGTTTTGACCTTATTAAGAACGTGCTAATATTTTGATTGATATTAAACAACATGCCTCCATGTTAGATGAAGACCACTCAAGGAACTACTAGAGGGGCTTCAGACCTACAAGATTGCAGTACTCCCCAACAAACTGGTGATACCCCTCAGCAGGAGGGAATCATTGATCCTGCTAGAAATACTCCAACAGTGCAATAAGAGCCAAATATGACTCAGTTGTTTCATACCTTAATTGGAGTGATGCAAACACAGCAGTAGTTGCTTCAACAGCAAAACACACCACAACAAGCACAACCACCTCAGCACCCACCACAACCACATTGACAAGAAGAACATCTATTACAGTGGAACACCATTATGGAGCTTAAAATGTTAGCCCCTCCAGCTTTCAAAGAGACCATTGAACCTCTAGAGGCTGACAACTGGATTATGGAGATGGAAAAGGCATTTGCTACTCAAGAGTGCCATGATGATGAGAAGATCCGCTTTGCAATCTATCTGTTACAAGGCGAGGCATACAACTGGTGGCGAATACTTAAACGAAAATATGAACAAGATAAGGTACTACTCACTTGGGAAAGATTTCGAGGCAAATTCTTCGACAAATACTTCCCCCAAAGTGTCAGGACATAGAAGGAACAAGAATTTATTCATCTGAAATAAGGAAATAGGTCTGTCATAGAGTATGAAGCTAAGTTCACCAAGTTAGCCAAGTTTGTTCCAAGGATGGTTGAAAACGAACAAGATCTAGTACATAAATTTGAAATGGGACTGAAGACTGAAATCAAAAGATAGGTCATACCTTACGAATTGACTACCTATGCAGCAGTTGTGAATAAAGCCTTAATAATTGAAAAAGAGATAAATGTAGCTCATGCCGAGAGGGAAAGAAATCAGAAGAAACAAAATAGGTTTGGTGAACCTCAAGGATGGAATCAGAGCAACAAGGGTCCAGCAAAAAAACTAGTAAATGATAAGGGTTATAGGAATGAGGTCAATAAATGTTCGAGATGTGGTCGAATGGAGCATGATGCTATAAATTGTCCATGGAATATTGGTTCTTGTTTTAATTATGGACAGAAGGGACACATAATTACATATTGCCCTTAAAGGAATGAAAATAGGCTTGCTCAAATAAAGGATGGAGGTCCAAACCCAAAAGCTTAAGGAAGAGTTTATGCACTTATGCAGCAAGATATTCAGGCCTCCAACGCTGTGGTGACAGGTACCTATGTCTGATATATATGCATATGTTTTATTTGACTCTGGTGCTATGCATTCTTTTATATCCGTTGCATTTATTAGATAGCATGATATGTTTAGTGAACCTATGGAAACTAAATTATATGTTAAGACACCAGTAGGTGGCATTTTGAGTACCAAAAATATATGCAAATCATGTAGTGTTAGAATAGAAGATAGAGAGTTACCTGCGGATTTGGTG
Source organism: Cocos nucifera (assembly GCA_006176705.1). Lineage (NCBI taxonomy): Eukaryota > Viridiplantae > Streptophyta > Magnoliopsida > Arecales > Arecaceae > Cocos > Cocos nucifera. Next base: position 14,199 of record QRFJ01002896.1, read on the forward strand.
GTTTTGGACATGCATGATTTTGATGTCATTCTGGGGATGGATTGGCTTGCCACTTATCATGCCTCTTTAGACTGTCATAAGAAGAGGGTGAACTTCCAAATACTGGGTGAATTAGCTTTCAGTTTGAAGAGAAGTATAGGAACTAACCTTCCACATATTATTTCAGCCTTGCAAGCTAGACAGATGCTAAGAAAAGGATGTAGAGGTTATTTGGTTTCCAAAAAAGATTTAGAACAAGATGGGTTGAGGTTACAGGATATTTCTATAGTAAATGAATTTTTAGATGTATTTATTGATGAATTGCCCGAATTACCACTAAATAGAGAAATTGAATTTACCATTGATCTATTACCTGGTGTGGATCCAATTTCTAAAGCCCCTTATCGAATGGCCCCTATTGAGTTGAAGGAATTAAAAGATCAGTTACAAGATCTACTAGATAAAGGTCTTATAAGACCCAGTGTATCACCTTGGAGAGCTCCAGTTTTGTTCGTGAAAAAGAAAGATGGAACTATAAGGCTATGTATTGATTATAGGGAGTTGAACAAGATTATCATAAGGAACAAGTATTCTTTGCCTCGAATTGATGATTTATTTGATCAATTACAAGGTACGCAAGTTTTCTCTAAAATTGATCTTCGTTCAGGGTATCATCAGTTAAAAATTAAAGCAAAAGTATAACAAAAACTACATTCAGAACTCGTTATGGACACTACGAATTTTTAGTAATGCCATTTGGATTAACAAATGCTTCGACAGCTTTCATAGATTTAATGAATAGAATATTCAAACCTTTTCTTGATAAATTTGTTGTGGTATTCATTGATGATATCTTGGTATATTCAAAAAGCAAATTGGAACATGAGGAACATTTATGGTATGTACTACAAATACTAAGGAAAGAAAAGCTTAATGCCAAATTAAAAATGTGTGAGTTTTGGTTAGACAAGATAGCATTTTTGGGACACATCGTATCTAAAGATGGAATTTCTGTAGATCCAATGAACGTGGAAGCTGTAGTATAGTGGAACAGACCTACAGATATTTTTGAGATTCGTAGCTTTCTGGGAATGGGAGGCTATTACATACGATTTGTGGTAGGATTCTCTTGTATAGCTGCACCTTTGACTTGTCTTACTCAAAATGGGATTAAATTTGAATGGACTGAAGATTGTGAATGAAGTTTCCAAGAATTAAAGCAACGGTTAGTTTCAGCCCCTATCCTCACCATACTTACAGGAAATGAAGGATTTACGATTTACAGTGATGCTTCTAAGAAGGAACTTGGTTGTGTATTGATGCAGCATGGTAAGGTAGTGGCCTATGCCTCAAGACAATTAAAAATATATGAACAGAATTATCCGACACATGACTTAGAGTTAGCAGCAGTAATTTTTGCACTAAAAATCTGGAGACATCATCTGTATGGTGTGCAATGTGAAGTGTTCACAGAACATAAAAGTCCAAAGTATATTTTCACTCAAAAGAAATTAAATATAAGTCAAAGAAGATGGTTAGAATTATTAAAAGATTATGATTTAACAATTAATTATCATCCTAAAAAAGCTAATGCTGTTGTCGATGCCCTTAGCAGAAAATCCATGGGAAGCTTGGCTGCTTTAATCACAAATCAACAACAATTGTTGGAGGATATGAGAAAACTAGAATTGGATATTCGAATTTATGACTCAACAGTTTGATTAGCCAACATGAGGATTCAACCAACACTTATAGAAAAGATTAAAGCTGTCCAAAATGGTGATCCAAAATTAATGAAAATTAAAGAATCGGTAGAAGCAGGTGTTCAATCTAAATTCAAAGTACACGATGATGGTTCTTTGAGGTTCAAAAATAGATTTTGTATACCCAAGGGTTCAATACTTAATGAGAAATACTTGAGGAAGCTCATCAGACTAGTTATACAATCCATCCTGGTGGCACTAAGATGTATAGAGACTTGAAGAAAATGTATTGGTGGAACAATATGAAAAGAGAAATCGCTCAATTTGTGGCTCAATGTTTAGTATGTCAATGAGTCAAAGCTGAACATCAGAGACCTACAGGACTACTTCAACCTCTTGATATTCTAGTATGGAAGTGGGAACATATCACTATGGATTTTGTGACAGGATTACCCAAGACTCTTAGTACCAATTGAAGGGAAAATACAGATTTTCTGAATCAAGTTCGTTCAGATCTTGATTGGATCAAGAGAGATATTTTAAAAAATTTTCTTTTGAATCCCAATCAGATCTAAGATATTTGAGATCTAATTTTATAGATCTAATAAAATAAAATAAAAATAAATTAAATCTAATTTAATTTTATACCTTTTGTTGTTGGATAATCGGATTACCCTATGATGATCCTATTGATTACCTGAAGTTTTGGATCTAGCCACGCAAGTGCCTGGCCTCTATCGGTATCCACTCAGACTGAATCTAGAGATCTTCTTTTTTATCATCTCTCCAAATATCAGATCTAGATATAATTTGGAGGATCTTCAAAACTTTTTTTGAAGATCAGGTATCGTCTCTTGCAGCAGTACAGCCTTCTTTCTTTTTCGTCACCTTTCTCTTGCCTGGATCGCATCAAACTAGAGCCCAAATCTTCTTGGGTGTGGAGAGGAGAGAGAGAACCTGAAGATGGCATGAAGAAGGGAGAGGGGCAGCCTTGTGGCATGGGCTATTGGTGATTCTTTTCAAAGCTAGGTGTAGATAGGATTTTTATAGACCCTGCTACGCCATGCAGTGCCACATCATCCCGACCAATCACGTCACTTCGTATAATCAGATCTAAATCTGATTGATGGAATGATATCACCTAATTCAATCAGATAAGAGCTCCTTTAAATCATCCTTAGGTGGCGCCAAGACTGGTCAAGGCAAAGTCCCTTGGCATCTCCTAAGTTGATTCTAAGAAGTAACTTGGAGTCCCATCTATATGGAACTCCAGGCATCCCTATCTTTGGGCGCACGCCTTCCTAGGCATGCACCCCCTTCTTTCCATTTTCTAGCAAGGGGACAAGCTCCTATCTACTCTCCTATGGGTGCATGACACATAGGCAGATGTCTAAGTGTCAAAGGTCAACGTTTGACCAAAATCAAAAGACAAGAATTAGCAGGTGACGAAAAATAGCAAGTGTTATCTCTAATTTATCTCATAAATTAAGATAACTCTTTTTTGACTTAGATAAGCTTCAGTCAGATCAAGTAAAGGTACCTGAGTGAGCATAAATATATTTGGCTCAGTCGAAATAACTTAAAATAATAATTGAAGGAGAATATTAGGCTCAATTGTGTGCTAGCACGATTTTTTTGAACCTAATTGAATCTAATTCAAATCAATTGAATTGAATTAGTCTAATTGATGATATCTAGATCTAAACCCTTATTTGTGTGATTCAGTTAGGTTTAGTTTTATATGATAATGGGATATATCGTGATCTCTGTCATCGTCATCATCGAAACACCTTCCAATGGATCAGAACTCTTCTGATTCATACAACTAGAATGATTGATCATCCAAATTATTTTAATTGCTCTCAAAATCCATCAGTGACACCTAGCAGTATATGGTGGCAACCCATCAGAACTGAAAATGAATCTCTTGGTGCAACTACCGTATGATTAAATTCTTCTATCTTGAGCTCTGATCAGATTAGGGTTAAGGTGAACTCGTCAAATACTAATTTCTGTCATATGATTTAATCATTTGATTCAAGTCCGATGTGAAAATCTTAATAGAAACTCTTTCTATTATTTCACTCTACCATGGCCATGGGACTTATGGACTTGATTCTCATGATCATCATAGGGCTACTCCTCATTTACCGAGGTAGATAGATTTTCTCTTGGTGCAATCCAATTTTTACAATGAACATACTATAGCCAACATACATCTCAGAATTTTGAATAGCTAGGAGACTGAGTCATGGTATAGTCAAACTATAACATCCTTAAGGTGAATTACCGATGCACCTCAGGTCAAAGAATCAGACACACCACTGCAGCTTCGAACCAATTATCGATGAGAAGATAGACTTCTTTATGACTGCTCAAGGTGGTCACGCTCAGTGCCCTCATTCTCTAACGAGTACCTATACTCTCGCTCTGGTGTCTCTACACCATAGACTTAAGACTCATCTACTATAAAGAAGCGATTGTACACCAACCTTCCGGATCAATCACCATCCTCATGATGATCCTACGGTCGGGAGCATTTTATGAGTTAATAACAAAAATTTATGTCTTAAATTTTCAACTCTTGAAAATATGAATTATCATTACCATTAACTCAAGGGATGTAACATAGACACTAAATACACATTTATGATAGAAAATAACCTATTTTATTATTTATAGTCAAAATTATAATTTTTCTCCTAGAGGTATATTACAAGTATCAGCCAATTCTGGCTTCTAGGGCACACATATCTAACACTAATGATGCAGCTTGGGTGATTGTGGATAGATTAACAAAGTCAGCACACTTTTTACCTATTAAAGTTTGTTTTACTTTGGAAAGACTAGCAAAGTTATACATAAAAGAAATTGTGAGGCTACATGGAATTCCAGTGACCATTGTATTAAATCGTGATACTAGATTTATATCATAATTTTGGAAGAGCTTACATAAAGCATTGGGAACTAAATTGAACTTCAGTACATCTTTCTACCCACAAACTAATGGCCAAACAGAAAGGACTATTCAAATTCTAAAGGACATGTTGAGAGCTTGTACCTTAGATATGAAGGGCTCATGGGACAAGCACTTACCTTTAATCGAGTTTGCATACAATAATAGCTATCAAGCTAGCATACGAATGTCACCTTATGAAGCTTTATATGGTAGAAAATGCCGATCTCCAATTCACTGGGATGATGTTGGCGAGCAAAGATTATTGGGACCCGAACTTGTTTAGCAAGTGGTTGATAAGATACAATTAATTAAAGAGCGACTTAGAGTTGCTCAAAGTAGACAGAAAAGTTATGAAGATAACAGAAGATGAAAATTAGAATTTCAAGTTGGTGATCATGTATTCCTCAAAGTATCTTCTTTAAAAGAAATTTCAAGATTTGGGTTTCATGGCAAATTGAAACCAAGATATGTGGATCACTTCGAGATTTTAGAAAGAATTGGTGAGGTAGCTTGTAGACTTGCCTTACCACCTTCACTTGCTGGAGTGCATGATGTTTTCCATGTTTCTATGTTGAAGAAATATATACCAGATCCAAGTCATGTCGTGGAACTTAAGCCCCTACAAATCAGAAAGGATTTATCATATGAAGAATATCCTATGCGGATAGTAGACCATAAAGATCAAGTGTTGAGGCGTCATGTTATTCCATATGTCAAAGTACAATAGAATCGTCACTCAGAAAGAGAAGCCACCTGAGAGCTAGAGGAAGAAATGAGACAGAAATATCCCTAACTCTTCGTGAATGTAGGTATGGAAAATTTCGGGGATGAAATTTTTTTTAGAGGGGTAGAATGTTATAACCCAATCAAAAAAAAAAAAGAATGAAACCAGACCCAATTTAACCCAGCCCAAAAGCACCAATTTTAAAGCATAAAAAATAAAATAAATAAATAAATGAAAGATGAAAAGGTTAGGTGTAGAGAAGAGTTTTCTCCCATTAAAACTCCTCATCTGATCCAAATAAGGAGTCAAATCAAAGACAAAAACCCTAGATTTCATCTATAAATCAAGACCCCCTCTCCTCGATGCTTCCCATCGGCGGAACATCTCCCTTATCCTACCTAGTTTCTTAGGTTTTCTTCCATTTTCTCTTCTCGGTTTGAAGAAGATGTCGGTGATTTCATGGACCAAATCATCACCAAAAGTCAGGTAAAATCCCTTAAAGAATCCTCCTTTCAATTTCTTGATATATAGCTAGGAATTTTTTATTTTTCTTTTTAGTTTGGATTTTTGGGGAAAAATTTTGATTTAGGATGCCCTGTTCTTCATTTTTTTTTAGTGTCGATGGTGCTCATCCAAGGCCGATCATCGTCGACCAGTCGACGTGTCACCACCAGCGAGCTCCGACAGAGGAGCAGTGGCCACATCGTCGTGGCCCGAAGCCATGCCCAGTTCAGGCGTGGTAACGAGAGGAAGAAGACAAGGGGGACTCATGGTCCCCTATTTCCGCCCAATAGGAAGAACAGAAAAAAAAAAGGAAAAGAAAAGAAAAAAAAATGAAGAAAATAAAATAATAATATATTAAAATAAACTATATATATAGTTATTTTCTTCTTGATAGGATTAATCTTGGATATATATATATATATATTGATGATCTAGGTTGGCCAATTGAAAATTTCACTCACCGCCACCTAATCAGTCCTTAAGGGGGGTATGGACTTAGAAATTTTATTTAAAATAATTATGATGTAAATTTGATTGAAAGATGATAATTTATATTAGGCCTAGAGAAGGATTTTCAAGATCAATTAGAATCATAACTAGATTTGCATTTGAGGTAAGTAGTGTTTTACCTTTACTAATTTATTTGGCAATTTATAAATTTACAAATTGATGAATTTTGAAATTTGTGTGAATGCATGAATTTGAGTTTTGATGAAAAGTATCGTAAATATTATATTTTCCTTCGAATTATTTATAATGATGTATGATTAAGATGAATGATATGAATTATTTTTTTGATTATCATTTACTTGTATTATTGTCAAAATAAGATAAGAAATTGAAAGATAATGATGACATGATTGACAACCTGACTATGTAAAGGACCCTGCCAATGGGGACTAATACGTTGGAAAAGAATTAGTCCTGAGATTTTATGTCGCGAGCAGATCAGCAACTAACCACCAGTAGATCAGCGATTTCGAAGAACTTTGCTGTCAGATAATTCGCAGCCCACCGTAAGTAGATACGCGGTATTATGATCCTACCATAGGAAAAATATGGTCATAGTTCATGATTGACTAAAAGGAAGAACCTAAGAATTTTGATAAAAAAAAAATAGAGTTGATGAAACCCAAGACATGAATTGAAATATTTTGTATGAATGCTGACAAATTAATATATCTAGATTTGAATTTTTGAAATGATATATGTCTATTTTGAATAAATAGTCATATGTTTGTTTATTGCTTAATTTATCTGGTTAAAGGTATTCTCTACTTACTGGGCTGTTAGCTCATGACAAGTTTCTAATTTTTTTTCAGATTCTGAAAATTAGCTTGATGCGGGTTTCCTATGGGAGTGCGACTAGAGATGGCGACAGTCTACTTATTGATTTAGGATTTATTTAGAGTTAATGAAAGACTTTGTTTGATGTTGACTTATCGTACGGTTGCTTAGTTTTTATTGACATTGAATTTTCTTTATTTGGATATTTGAATTGAGGTTTGAACCATAATTATTTAATTTTATTCCGCTGTTTGTTATGATATCATGATGAGATGCCTTGCGTGCTTATAGAAAAAGTTTTCTATGAGCATGTAGTGGTTGCCATGACCCCAGCTCACGGTCTTGGATCGGGGTATGACACACGGGATTAAGAGAGGCTCGATGATGCAGCAGCTAAGGGAGGTATCTCGGCAGAGAGTGTCAAAAGGCATCTCAAGGAGAGCCAGGAAGTCTTAGGAGCCTTGGGATGAAATAGGTGGGTCTAAACCCTGAGCAAGGTTTAAGCTGTAGTTTCTCCGAGCGAAACTAAAGCAATGGTTGGTGCAGGGGCAAAAGAGGAGAAGTGCTATGGTGGAATTTTCTAGGATTCAGTCATTGGATTCAGAGGAGTTGGATGAGCTCCTATATGTTTTAGAGGTGCCCATAGATTATGGAGATATTCAAGATGGCTTCGGAGGGATTCATAGAGTATGGAGAGTTCGGAGGAGCAGCGATGGTGTTTGAGGTGTAGTGATTGGCCCAGCAGTGTAGTATTAGATGGTTGGCCTCGAGTGACTTGGTGACAGAGTCAGATTCTTCTGCGGCATTAGATGGACTTTGGATCAGGTGGAGCTCCAGAGTGGTGGTTTTATAAGTGGAGCTCTGGAGTGGTGGCTTCACAAGTGGAGCTCCAGAGAGGTGGCTTCATAAGTGAAGCTCCAGAGTGGTGGCTTTATAGGTGGAGAAAAAATTTGGCATGAGTTTAGAGTGGATGGGGTGCAAGAGGATCGATATTCTAGCACCAGCATCGATGATGCACAGTTTCAGGTGAAGCAGCATGTGCAAATGGATAGGTATAGCTTTGAGGAGATCGTGTCAGATGGTATAGTATGTGCTAGTGTAGGAATGCTTTAAGTTCTCTAGAAAAGTCCAGGAAAGATGATGCAGCTACTAAGTAGAAGGGATTTTACAATCCAGGATGGTACTAACTTCAGCTATGGAGATGGTCATCCCAGAGGTCTTCAAGGGTGCACAACAGCTATAGAAGGTTGGCAGAAATGTTAGAGTTTGCACAGTGGCTGTCTGGGTGCACTATGGAGCACAGGTTGGTGTTGCAGCCACAGGATCAGAGCAGGAGGATATTAGTTTGAGGCCAAGGAGTGCGGTGGAGCATGAGTCTTGGAAGCTATAGAGCATAGGTCAGTGTTGCAGCTTAGGAGGCGAGGTGGCTTCGACGGGATGGTGTCAGCTCTAGAGGCAGTAGGATGGTGCATATGATTCACGCAGAATTTGCTAAGACTTAGGAGCACCAAGATGGAGATTGTTAGGATTAGTAGTGCTCCCAAGCCTTGAGAGACTACTGAAGGAGTCAGGGTGTTGGCTCCAAGAGACTAGGATAGGTGTCATCTTAGGGCTAGGATTGGTTTGATTCTAGGGTGGAGGTTTAGCCCTCCACAGTCATGAGGCCCTGGTTTATGGGTCTCATGGGGCCACTTAGTGTATTCGAACTAGGTTAGCCTAGAAAATTTTTTACGGATTAGGATTTCGGTCCATGTATAGGTATATATATATAGGTATATTGTAAACCCTAGTAGTAAGAAAGAGAGAGCTGTTTTCTCCCACATCTCTTCTTCTCTCCGATTTCTTCACATGCCAAGGTGCCCTAAGGAGCGCACTTCCAAGCTTGGAGGAAGGAGGCGCGTCCTACTCTTCCTTCAGCCTCAACAACGTCAAGAGATCTTGCATGTCATAAAGATCCTTCCACTATTTTATCTGAACTGGTAGTCTCTATCTCCAATTTGAGAAATTATTTTAATTTTTTAGTGGGTACTAGAATCCACATAGACTACACATGAGTCTAATTTTGGTTGGTCAACCCATGTGCATCTATGGGTAGGTTCATAACCAATTATTTTTCTAAACAACTTCTAGTAATTTTAATTTTGCCCTGAAAATCTAATCGGTAGGCTTTGGCCTCCATTGAAAAGATTTGATTAGATCCAACTATTAACATGATCATATTTGGTGCATCTATCCAATAAATGATCAGGCCCGACTTTGCCCGGCCAACCTGACCACCACTAGAAAGATATGATCAAATCATCATATTATGAATAATAATTTCATTAGTCAATAAGCACTAGGCCTTTGTGCCTCTAATGATTATTAAACTAATGGATCCATTATTACTCAACTTAATGGGAGGCTATAACTTAGTTATCATCATAACTTTATCATTTTTAAGGATCTAATAATTTTAGAGAATTTTATTAATTAATTTTAAGAAGAAAATAGAAGAATTAACTAGCTAATTTCGATCCTCCCACCAACTTCACCAAGTCAGATCAAAAAGGACCTAATTAGAGCTAGGATTAGGAGCACCTAAATTAGTCATACTAATTTATCTATTTGACATGGATGAGCCCAAATCACCAAGTGATCTAATCAAAATCTAATTCATAAGGATGGTCAGATAAGTGAGATCAATGGAAGGGATATGTCATTAACTCGTCAAAGATCGAAATCAGTGCGAGTAGCTCCTAATTAAAAATCACTAGTATGAACTGCCAAACTTATCTTAGACACCATCCGATTCATTAGTTTTAATTTGATCAATCTAGTAATCTCGGGTTCGACCATGTAGCCATGAATCAAGTCCATTTGGTCCTTATTAAAGGTATGAACTTGACCAACTACAACTATTGTAATTAAGTCTAAAGAGTCCTTGACCTAATTTAAATTAATATTTGATTAGATTTCATCAATTACTCTAATTTAGTTTATTCTTTAACTAACCTTAGGTCTAATCCAATTAATGGACTTAATTCATCTAATCCAATAACCCAAATTTTATTATCAATGACTTAGGATCTTTAATTTATAATTCTAGATCCTAATTCATCATACTTAATTCTCAATTAAGTTTTTAGGCTGAGATTGGGGTTCGGTATTTCAAAAATATTTTTTAAAATTTTGAAAGATTTTTTATAATTTAGCACTGTTCACCAAATGGGTCAACTCATTTCAAAAATTGAGTTGACTCATTTTACAAATAGTACTACTTGTAGAGTTTAATCCGAATCTATGTACACTACATAAAAATCATGAATCATTTTAGATCTAATCTAAATATATATTCATGACTTAAAATTAGATTAAAATTAATTAATCAAATCATAAAAAATATTAGATCAAATCTAAAATTTTATGATCAATATTTTAGATCAACAACATACCAGAACAACCTTTTTACTGTAAGAGGTAAATCTTACAGCGGGACAACCTTCAATCCATGCGATTATAATTTTATTTTTAGATTATTATTTAGATTTAATTTAAAAACTAATCTAAACATGCATATACATCACATTAAATAATCTGGATGCTCTGATACCATTGCTGGGATACATATAGGGTTTCTAGCTCTACTTTCAAAATATTTTTGAAAATTAAATATAGTAAAATTAAAAATTAATATAATTAATTTTTTTTAAAGCTATAGATCTGATCTAAAAATCTTATATAATCAGGATCTAATGTGATATGTATGCATGAAAATATGAAAATAAAACAACATCAGCAGTAAAATGATTTTACTACTTTACGTGTTCATAATATGTTATCTTTGTATGGATAGTCGATCACCATAATCTGATCATCATGAGGAAGATCTAATCATCATGATATAGCCATATAGTATGTTTGGCTTCTACAGATGGTCCATACGAGTCCCTGGTCCCAATCAGCTCCTCACAAGTGCTAGCTCGAAGTAAAACAATCTTGATGGTTGATGCTGATCAAACTCATTCGATCTCCCTCCACCAATTTTTTGGATGCTCCAGATCAGTAGCAGAGGTAGAGCAGAGGAAGAGGAGGGTCTCCAAAAGGTTTCATGAAGATCTGATGCTTTGATCTCATGAAAGCACACCCCGAACTCTAGATCTAAATTCTAAGGCAGCATAATCACTCAAAGTTTGTGCCTTCCTTTCTCTCAAATTTTTCTTCCCTCAGATTTTTTTCAGATTTTTCTCATGCAAGAGGAGGGCTTATGCACACAGAGGGGAGGATTTGTTAGATTGTTGCACATCCCAAAAAATCTCAGATTTAATTGAGGTGCAAAACTCAAAGTGGCACAAGGGATTAGATGAGATAAGGTAGCTTGTTCATTCAAATTCAAACTCAATTTGAATTTGAATGGAAACCAACCTATCTTATCCACTTTGGGGCATGGGAAATCAAAAGGCGCACTCTCTTTTGCATGGAGAAAAGTACACAAGCTTTCTCGTGAGGAAAGAATGGCACAAATAAAGAGTGAGGTAGCGCATGGAAGACTAGGTCAAACTAGTCTCAAAACTTCTCATCCAATTGAACCAACCCAACCCAAATTAGTTAGATCCAACTAGATCAGATTAAATCTAATTAATTTAGGCTTAATTAAGCTTAATTAAATTTTAATTAAATCTAAAATTGATCAAACCCAAATACTAATCAAGTCAGGGATCAAACCTTCTTAGCAATTAAGTCATCTCATAACCTAATCTTATCAAATCCAACTAAATCCAATTCAATTAAACTTAATCAAAAAATAATTATTTAATTAAATTAAATTAATTAATAATTAAATTATTAATTAAATATTTCATAAATATAGAGTCTAAATCTAATGGATGTTCGGACAACAGAGTCCCACTAAAATGAAACTCTTGATCGAAGAGTCCCAAACTAGTAGCACTCTTGACTCCAGTATCCCAAATGAATAAAACTCATGATCACAGAGTCTCAAACTAGTAGAACTCTCAATCATAGAGTTTCAGATAAGCAGGACTCAGAGTTCTAATGCAGTAGGACTCTTGGTCAAAAAGTCCCAATCTAGTGAAACTCTTGACCATAGAGTTTCGATCTAGTGAAACTTTTGATCATAGAATCCCAGACAAATAGGACTCAAAGTCCTAGTCCATTAAAACTCTCGATTGAAGAGTTCCAGTCTAGTAGAATGCTTAATCATAAAGTTTCAAGTTTGAACCTCTAATGTGTATGATCCCACAGGTTTGAATCTAAGTCGATAGTATCTAATTCTTGTACTAATCGAAGTGATTATCTAGTAATGGTACTCGACGTCCAGATAGATCAAATAGTCGCAATCATAATATTTAGAACCTACGTGAATATGGTTACTACATAATTCATCCCTTTGACCCTTGTATATTAAGATGACTTAGAGTTAAACTATTAATCTTAAAAAGTATATCTAAATCATGTCTCAATGTAATCAGTCCTGTGACTCCTTACTAGGATTATCTTGGCCAGGGATTTGCTAAATTGAAACATAATTGAACACAGCTCCTAAACTAGAGTGGTCAATCCCATCTTGACTCACACACCGACTCCTTAAGTTTTTGACTGTATCCAAAAATCTTTCATCACTGAATTAAAAATTCAGGTAGTTGAAAATCAAAGCATAGTAAGTTGCTTGAAAGTCATCATGATGATTTCAAATCAGAAAAACATTTATACCCATATTCTATCAGAGCAAATCTTGATGGTAGAAAAGCTCTAAAATCGATTATGTTTAGTGTAGATGTACCCCTATATCTCACCTACATGCCATACCAGTGTCTCCATACTCCTTAGTTAAGACGATAACCAATCTATATGGCACAAACGATCAATACTCGATAAACATTGTCGTCTTTGATAACAATGTATCATTTGGTCGTAAACACGTTTAAAGACTGAATGATAAATTTTTCTTTATTGATTTTAAATAGTCCTAAGGACTTTACTACAATACAGGAGTTCATTAGAAAATGAAGAAATTTATGATGAAAAAGTTAAAATAACTTTTATTCATTTATTAATTCATATACAAGAACAAGAGTCAGCATAATCGTCAATAGACTGATGATTGGCTTTGGGATATTATTTCTAACATATAAGATTATTTCTTAAATACTAAGATTGATAGATCCTATCTAAGTACGCATTCTACTCTTATAGTGAATCCTCTATAGCCAATATATACTGCAAGGATCCAAATGACTAGAAGATTAAGAAAATGTGCAGTCAAACTACATCAACCTCATTGTGAATAGTTAGACACCGTAGGTCAAAAAACTATTCACACAACTACGGCATCGAAAAAGTTACTAAAGAATGAATAGATATCGAAGTAACTTTTCTTATTGATCACGCTCAATACTGTTATTTTCTAATAATCATTTACACTCTTGCTTAGTATCTCTATATTGTAAACTTAAGACTCGTCTATCCAAAAAGAAGCGATCCATGCATCAACCTTATTGAATCATTTACCATCCTCATGATAATCCATCGATCGAAAGTAATTTAAAAATTAACCATCAATGGCATATGCCTCAAGTTCTTAGCTCTTAAGAATATATGTTATTATTTTATTAATTTTTTGGACAATTGAAGAGCACATAACATAAAAAATGGAATAAAAAAAGTTATTCAATTTTATTAATAAATAAGTCAAGTATAAATTTATATCATAAAATGAATACAATATGTACGCCTAGATTGGCTTCTCAAGCATACATCTAATATAATATAGGTTGCTAAGATAATCTAAATTGCCATTCAAAAAGTATATCAAATACAGTAATTTTGTAGGTCTATTTTAAATATCCAAATTGTCAGCTATCAAATACAACCCCAGGGATTATGCTTGAGAAAAAAATATAACTCTATGTATGGAGAAAAGAATTAATACTAGTTATATTTCAATCCTTATATATTCCTATATTGTATGCAATAGCATACAATATAGTACAAGTGTATATCTGGATTACTGGATTCTGAAATTTATATATATCTATATCCGAGTTTGAACATATAAAAAATTATATTTCATATGGAGAACCGGATATTGATCGAATAAAGTTCACAAAAAGTTGAACTGAATTCGGCCTCATTGATTGCAAAATAATCAAGTCAAGCTATCAGATTTTTAAAGTACTATTTATACCTCCCAGTACAAAACTAGTGACCGGGCCAATTTTTACCTTGACTTGTCCAGTTTTGCGGTTGACCTTGTATGCGGTTTCATTTTAAAACCGGGGCATTTTAGTCTTTTTATATCAACAATTTGTTTTTCTTTTTCAAAGGAAATCGCGAGTCGATCGTCTCTGCCCCTGATCCCCCTTTCCTCTTCCCCTCTTGTCTCTCCGCTCTCCTCACTCTCTCCACAGTTGATCGACGCCACCGCCGACGAGGTCTCCTTTCTCTCGCCACCGGAGACTCGCCGCCGGAGACGACAGTGCCCGCCGGTCGGCATTCCCTCGCTCTCCAACCTTCCAGGGGGGGGCCATGGCCACGGAGGAGAAGGAGAAGCCCAAGGAAGGAGCGGCTAGATCCAGGCTCATAGTTCGCCTCGGGGCGTTCCTGGTCTCTCACAACCTCTTCGTTAGGTATATTCTCATCTCTTTGAATTCTCCCTCTTCCTCTTTTCTTCCTCGTTTCAGCAGATATTTTGAGTGAATTGTTGCTTGTTTTCTTGATGAATAGTGTCGTCTGCTGCATCACGGGGCTCATCGCCCTCCTCCTCCTCCCCGTGCTGGCGAAGAACACTTACATCTCTGAGAACGCCCTTATGCCAGGTTAGCTCCAAAAAAAAGGTCACATTTTTTAGTGGTTCCATTCTTATATGAATTCAAAAACTTTCCGTGAGTCTTTTGTTTGCACAGAGCATTCATCAGCTTTATGAATTGTCTCCTGGGGAAAAAAAAGAAATGAAATCTTTTTGTCTGGTTGGGTTTTCGAAGGTGGATTTTCTGGGAAAGGAAGGATTATTTGAACGGACAATTGAGCAACAAAATGTAGGAAGGGCTGCATATGTTGGTGGTCTTTGGTTTACTTTTTCAGCTGTAGTGCTGTTCAAACGCAATAGGGGTTTCAGCATAATGAAGGCTCTACGGAGAAGCTTATACCTTTCTTGTCATTGATGGTAACTAGAACTTAGAACCTTACTGAATTAATTGCTATGCAGGCTTGGTGTTATGAATGAATATGTGGTCCATCAAAGTTTGATATTGCTGCATGACTGGCTCTTGAAATGATACCGATCCTCTTAAATCAGTATCAACTTCTAGAGGAGTTAACATTGAGCTAGAGAGAGGGCTATTATGAAACATAGAAGTTGAGTTGGTAGGTACAAAGACCTACATATCTCTATGCAATTGGAAGTTATTAATTGGTTGATTAGCATTCTCAAAAAGGTCTTGAAGATGGGAAAAAAAAGCCAAATGATTGGAGATGTCTTGTAGGTAACAACCTGCAAGATAAAACTATTGGAAAAAAAAAAAAATCTGACCAATGGTGATTAAATAAAACACATGAGATGCACCATGAAGATATGGAGGAGGTTTTTGATTGTGCTATGGAGGACTATAGTGGAGTGTTTCTTGCTGAGGTAACTCATGGAAAGACTCAGACAAAAAACAAATAGGGTCATTAGCTATGGACTTGGAAAAAGCATATGATAGATTACTATTAAAGGTTATTTTTCTTGGTGCCAAGGAACAAAAGGTATTAATAGTTTATATTTATATTTTTTATGCATTATTTTGTTTGACATGCATTGCATAATGCTTATTTGTTAGTATAACCTTTAAGCAACAATTGATATAATATTATATATTACTTGATATTTTATTTTTCAATATAATAATAATTTTTAATTGAATATTAGATAAATGCGAGTACTCATGTGGACATGTGTTTAGTCCCCCATTGGTTTTTGTGTTGGGGAGGTCTTGGGTACTTATACACGGCAAGAGAATTTAGAATTCCAAATAATATGTTTTGGCTAGTCTTTTTGGGTGAGGTTACATGAATTGCTTATTATTTATTTTCATTTCATATCATAATAATTGATGTTGACTCATGTCAATTGAATTATTTATTTCTATTTTGTGCCATAAATTTTACTAATTAGTTTGTTTCTGAAAAAACTATACATTCTCCTTCTTTAGGGAATGAAAGTCCTTCCTATTTAAAAGTAAAAAAAGGAATGAATTGTGATTCCTTATGAAATGTGATTATTTAATCTATTGTCATTCCAAATAGGTCAAAGTTGGAATTTCCATTCCACCCCAGTGTTCATTCCAGTGAAGCAAATGGATTGCTAAGGTTTGTGAAGCTAATGGAGTATGGATGGTAGTCTATGGATTTGAATGATGAGCAAATTATGGAGTTTGTGGATGTTGATGTTATTTTTTGATTATGAAATATGTTGTCATGATAATTTGTTATGCTTTATAAGTGTTTTTCTTGCATACATGTGAGGAATATTGATAGGAATTAGGGATTACGCACGTATTCTAGAAGAAAGCGTCGCTAAACCCTAACTCTAATTTTTGTGGACTTAATTTAGGTTATTTTATTTTATTTTATTTTTGTTAGAAATTCTAATTTTGTTTGGACTCTGTAAAAAGTTCTATTGAATTTCAAGTCAGCTGTTAGAATCTTATTAGGTTATGTTTTTTGTTTCTTTATTTAAAGGCTCCACCTATGTGGAGAACCTCAGACCTGAACTATTGATCGAAAAATTGAGTGAAATTAAATTCTTGGGTTTTATTCTTTGTTTTCAATTTTTTTCTTCTTTCTTTTCTTTTGGTTTTGCATCAATTTGGTATCAGAGCTTCACGGCCTCGATCCCCACCTTTCCAGTCCCATCTTTCATGTTGTAGCCGCATCCCTCCCCGTCTTTCTCTTTCTTTCCCTCTTTCTTTCTTCCGTCGCAACCTTCCCCCTCTTCTCTATCTTTGTTGCAGCACAATTGCGGTGCCCGGTCGTAGCCTGCCTCTCCAATCGCCATCGCCTGCTGCCAACAATTGTCACTGATGCCTTCGCCGTCGATGACGCAAACCCCACCGACCGTTGTTGCTGCCCACTGTCGTCGATGCCTCTCCACGTTTCAATCGAGCAGGAGACCCCGATCTCAAGCCGATTGGACATCAGAGCCCACTGTCGTTCCCGATCTCCCATAGGAGCCTCGATCGGGCGGGAGGCTCCGATTGCAGGCCGATCGGACAACCGCCACCGTCGGCCGACCATAAGACTGCCTTCGTTGTCGTCTTCCCCCATCTCGTTTGCCTCTCACCATCGCCTCGATCGTCGCCGGCACCCAACGGTCTCCTCTCGACACCATCGTCTCCTCTTCTACCATCCCGATTCTTCCTGTCGATCGATCGAAATCCTGACGTCGTCAACCCCCTCCTCCTATCCGTCGTTGCCATCTCCATCGAAAATTGCCGCTAGACCTCCCTTCCTTCCCATCGTCGTTGCCCCCCATCGCCGGATCGCTGTCGTCCCGTCGCCAGGATCGCCGTTGTCGCCATCTCCATCGTCGGCCAACAGCAACCGTTCGACCGAAGTCATTGGGGCCTTCGGAAATAAAAGAAGAAGCCTCTTAAAAGCCACGCAGTCTATAAACCGCGTGTAAACAATGGTCTATAAACTGGATCCATAGACTAAAAAATATTCTTGCTCTTCAACCTACAATTACCACGAGATGAAAGGCACATTTGAGCCTCCTACTATGCATGCAGGTGATAGCAGGGATCACATTTCTCCTTCAGTACCAGTTTCGGTACTTCCATCGCTTCCACCGGCTTCATCAGAACAAATTGAATGCATTCTTACAGATGAAATTGTTTCTTCTGCTGATGGAGGGTTTCGAAGATTTTTGATCAAATGGCAAAGACGTCCAGATTCAGATGCTACTTGGATTCTTGAAGAAGAACCATAATGAATTGATTCAGATATTTTCGACCATTACATCAGTTCCTCGCTAGAGTCAAGTTCTTTTCAGCCAGGAGGGAATGATAGGAATCAGGGATTACGCACGTATTCTAGAAGAAAGCGCTACTAAATCCTAATCCTAATTTTTGTGAACTTAATTTAAGTTATTTTATTTTATTTTATTTTTATTGAAAATCCTAATTTTGTTTGGACTTTGTAAAAAGAGTTCTATTGGATTTCAAGTCAGCTGTTAGAATCCTATTAGGTTATGTTTTTGTTTCTCTATTTAAAGGCTCCACCTGTGTGGAGAACCTCAGACCTGAACTATTGATTGAAAAATTGAGTGAAATTAAATTCTTGGATTTTGTTCTTTGTTTTCAATTTTTTTCTTCTTTCTTTTCTTTTGGTTTTGCATCAAATATATATTAATTTATCATTGCATCCAAGTCATATTATGTTCTATTTTCCTCAATTATGAACCAAAACCAAGTATGTTGGATATATATGGGTGTGGTTATTATGTTCTATTTTCTCAATTATGAACCAAAACCAAGTATGTTGGATATATATGGGTGTGGTTATAAGCTTAAAATACGCAAGATGGAAAAGGTGATTTTACAATCACTATGTATTGGAGTGTTGGGGGTTAAAAACTGTAAATTTAAACTGTTAATGTACTCTACAAGGCCTGAAGTGCTTATGTGTGAAAATCACATCTTCTGAAGGCTCGTTGCTTATGCATCTAAACTTCCTGTATACATAGTGCTGTGGCATAATACTGTGTGTTGATTTTGAGGTGACTAGATGCATAAGCAAGGGGCTACTAAACGTGTAGGTTCTTTTTTTTTTTTTTGTTTACTAGTAGTCTAGGCCTTGTATATTATATCTAGTGGTTTAGATTTTGCATTGTTCAACCCCAACATTGAAACATTTAGTGGATCTAAAGTCCTCATTTTATACCCTGGACATATCATAAACACACCTTATAATGTGTACATATATGTACATTTACATATATGTATACATATAAGTACTTGCATATGTACAAATGCATATGTATGTATGTATGTGTGTGTATATATGTATGTAATTTATCTCTAATTTAGAGGGCTTGTCATTAATTTTTAATTGGCAAATCCTTTCCCAAAGATTTAATTAAAAATTAAAACTTTCTATTCAAAAAATATTGACTGCCCTTGATCAAAATGATTGCCTAGAGAAAAAGTAAAGAAATATTTCTCATAAAAAAACAAATAAATGATGCAAATTTAATAAAAGCAAAGGCAAGGTATGCCATCTTGGTATTAGGCCTTGTACCAGTGCCACCTTCTTACTGTGTTGGTACGGCTAGTACGGAGGCTCGTTTAGTCTGCCAAATGTTGGTATGCCCCCCAACTGTAGGCAGGTTTGTACCGGTATAGTATGGTATGTCTCATGCCATTCGGTTTGGTATGGTATGGCATACCTTGAGCAAAACTCTAGCTGGGTGGAAGAAGTGGGAGGTGCATTTAGGTTGTTATATGATTAATACATACTTTTGGTGCAAAAGGACATTGTTGTAAGATGATCATACACTCTAAGATTTTGTTGGATTTAGAGGTTTGGGCTATAAATAGGGCCCAAGTGCACAAAGTGAGTGTGCTAGCGATGAGATTATTAATATGTAAGTGTTGCATAGGGGTGGCAATTCCACTGCATCAGGTATTGGACTTGACTCAACTCTAATGAGATGGGTTTTACCCAATCTATTTAGAGCCGATAGTGGGGAAGGGTCTTCATTCTAAAACCCATAATGGATCTTGTGCACATGCAGATAATGGTGTTGCCTGCCCTTTGAACCTGATCCGATTATATGTAAGTCTTGATTATTGTGATGATTATGATGAAAATGGAGAAGAAAGTATTATGGTTGATTATGAGAAGGATTAATCATGTGAAAGGCTGCAAGATGTATGCTTAGTTGTTCATTTTTTAATTGATTGCTCTTCTTAGTTTAAGGGATATTTGACTTTCTAAAGAACAACATTTCTGTTTTTTGTTTTATTATTGTGCAAAATTTGGTTTGGTATATTCTGTGTTCAACTCTTATTTTTTTTAATGTTATGTGAAGACTTACTTTTATATTCTTTGTTTATTTGTTTGATTTGTATACAAAAAAACGGATTTTTGCAGCATTATCTGGCTTGGCCCATCCTAACTTGCCCCAACCCATCTTGATCCACCTCGCCTAACTCTACCTGCCCACCCCATCTTGAGATGGGTATAGTGTAGGTATGGGTACGTGGTTACTGATTGCAGGGTGGGTATGGTAAAGGCCTACTTGACCCATACACACCCTATTTTCATCCTTAGTGTTGTAACACTAAAAAGGATAAGGTAAGGAATGAGTACAGCAAAGGAAGTTACTGGTTGCAACAATTAAAATCAACGTGAACCCAGTTAAGTTGATATATTAATGTCAATGTGCAAGAAAGAATCTTCAAAAAGGGATAAGGCTCTAATTTGTTTGAAAAGTAGGAAAGCGAAAGAATAATGGCATTGATATAGCTTTTGGTACAAATGACTAAGAAAAATGATTCATAAAATCAACCCAAAGTAGCTCGTATATGGCTTGATTATATTATTTACTCAGTCAGTCACCTTTTTACATATTCAATCTTTCCCAAAATGTAATGGATGACCTTAAATTAAGTCATAAGCTATGGAACACAACTGTCAGTAGAGAAATGCTTCATGAAAGGATTTTGTTAGTTGGCTATCCAATTAACTCAGTTCTGTAAGGACCGATGCTGAGATTCCAGCAAGGAGACTTCATGTTTGCTGCTTTCTTCCCCACTTTTTAGCTACTAAATTCTGTTTTCTTCCCCACATTTCAGCTACTAAATTCAACTTTTTTTCCTTTGAACCCAAATCTAGTATGATCCTATCTAGTCCATTACTATAATGTGTGGTATGTTGAGATCTGAAATTTTAGATTTTCTTGACTTTATTTTGATTTTTGTGTTTGTGCATTAATTTGTATATCGTAGAACTTTGAGTGCTGGCATGTTTTGGTTGTCATCATGGGTACTGAAACCCTGAACCTTACACAACATATTTTAGGGACAAAATTGTTCAAGATTGTTCGGCTCACATTTTGAACTTATTGAAATATTTCACCTACAAAAAATTAGAAAATATTTTGATTTGTCTGATACTTATACACGAGACAAAGTACATGATACCAGATAACTGTTTTCAAATTGTTCCAATTGGGTTGCCAAATATTAGGTGCTTCAATGCTTCCTTTGTTACTTCACTTGCCCGATTCTCTAGCTTTCTTCTATGTGGATTGACCACCAGCAGGCACCTAAGCTGCTCTTCTTGACCTATGCCACTTAGGCAGGTCACTTTTGGATTAAGAAGTAAGGTATTAGAAACTCACTCTATAGCCATATATTGCACTTCTAGACCAATATAACTTGATTTACATGTTACATGACAGTGACAGAAGCTTTGAGTTTCTAAGGTATAGGAGTTAATCTGGCTATAACTAATGAAAAGAAAAATGAGTAGGGTGGAAGCAACCTATAACAGAAGTTTAACAAATGGTACAGGTGGATTCTTTATAGCTAGAAGTAAGCAAGCTGTAAGCTTCAATTTTCATGTATTGCTATTTTCAGTAATATATTTCATGGATGTTTCCATGTACATGTATTTTAGGCTTATAGCTTTTTCTTCATCACTGGTATGTAAACTTTCCTCTAACTGGTATGTAAAGCATGTATCCTATAATTATTGCATCATTTCATTTTTTTTGTATTCTGAATTACAAGATCATGCTTTTATGTGTTTAGTTTGACTTGTATCATCTTGTTGAATTCTTACAGAATTCTTTTCTTCTCTTGCATTTTTGAATTGAGGTCAATCTGAAAACCATTTCAATTGGAAAGCTATAAGCCTATTGATTGAAATGCTGTGGTCATAGAATCATTTTTCAGTCCTTGCACTGGTCCATGTAACTATAAGAACACATTGCTCTCCCTGTAAATTTACCAGTAAAAGGAATATTTCTAATTTGATAAGAAACTGAGTTTTTTATTTTTTTATTTTTTAACCTTGATAATTATTTCATTGGAGGAATCATAATTCTAGAAATTAGTCCAGGTGTAGCTGCAAGCCTGATACCTCTATGACAAACTGATAAAATCCATGTAATGCCAAAAAAAAAAAAAAGGAAAAAAATTATTGCATTTGAAGGTGTAGACCAACCATTTGTAGCTAGAAATCACCTGACTTCATTTTATCTGCTTGTCTTCTTATCTGTTAACAGGTTCTGCCAATCCAGCATTTTCTGCTCAGGATGTGATGGAAGCAAACTTATTTGTTAAAGATATAATTGATCAGCGAACCATAGAAGGAACAAGAATGTATGTCTGTGTTATTTTATACATTTTACTTGCATAAATGTCATGTTCTATGTGTGGTAATAATCTAAGGGTTTGTTTGGTTGGGGTATGTTAGATTACGGGGTAATTTGACAATTCTTGGAAATCATTTATCTGAAAAAATGATTGCAGAGGAAAGTAGCTTTTACTATGTTTGATTGATAGAAAACTTACTCCGAAAAATGACGTTGGAAAAAGATTACTACATTTGGTTGGAGGTAAATCTATATAGGAATATAACCAAATTTACAAATATTCTCTTCAACATAAAATAATTTTTTAGTACTAGGATAGCATTGTCATCTCCAATTAGTTTTTATATATTGACTATAATCACATTGTCTTTTGTGTAATGCCATCTCCATCTTAATTTTTTTATAAAAGCTCTTTGTTGAATGAATTTGGAAAGACATCAACAAATTCAATGATGACATATATAGTTTTATTGGGGGTATTTTTGTCAAGTATGGATTACCACCACTCGGAAATTTACTAAATACCAACCCTCTTATGGTATTTGTTTTATCTTCTCTCTTCGGAAAATAAACATTGGCCCCACCAATTTTTTTACCATCTCTCTCTCTTCCACTTTTCATACCAAACATGGTAATCTAGCATGGGATTTTTTATTTTCCCATGCTAGATTACCCCAACCAAATGGACCCTAAGCTTTAATATTAATTCCTTTTCATTTTCTTTTCCCTGATGGAAGCTTAAAGATGTGGTCAACATGATGGTAATTATACATCCATACAAAAATGTACTTAGAGTATGTTCAATCCATGTAGAACATAATGATACGAGAACACCAAGAACCACCTATTGTTCATCTTTTTAAACTTACTGTGTCTTAAACACAGTTTTTCTAAAGAGGTTATGTTACTTGTTGAAAGGTTGACAGTGTACAAAGTGGAAGAAATATGCTAAGCCTCCCAACAAGTTAATCTTGGTGAATGAAGTGGCAATTGGTCTTGATATGCTCCATACTCATATGAAAAACTGTATCACTGATAATCTTAAAAATGAATGTTACAACCGATTATGTAGTTAGATACATATATGGTTCTATGCCTGTAAGATTGGAATATGAACCATTTTGTTGATTCATTACGTGCTTATTAGCACTATGTTAGATGACATGCCTTGGAAACTATGAATGAGACTTCTTACTGGACTTGTTTTAGCAATATTTAGGTATAATAAAAATCGAGCTTTTAAAATTTGAGAAATACCTTTGCATGTAGAAGTTCTGATTTTGACCCAACACCAAAAGTTTGGAGTTTGGGAATGAACATTATTTCTTTTGGAATTTGATTTCATTTGCATGTAACACTTTAATTTCATGGAGGTAGAACAAATAAAAGGACATTTACTTGATGACATTCATGCAAATAAGTTCTACAATTAGTAATTTTGTCTGCTTAAGAGAGTTTTATGAATGAGTCATTTAGTTGGATCAATCTACATGTTAATAGAACTTGGTGTAATTGACCTACTCAGGCAGTCAACTTCAGTAGGTTGATTGAACTATCTTGCCTATGAACTAAGCAAGGAAGGTAAGCTCAGGAAAGGAAAGAGTGCCCAGGCTAAAGAGCAAGAAAAAATAAGAGAAACTTGAAGAAAGGTTTTAAGTTAAGTTCGGACCCAGAATTGGTTAACCCGGAGTAAATGGGTTAACTTACTCCTACTTCTCTTTACTCTGGAATTAATTACTCCATCTTCCATGCTGGGAATGATTTATTCCTAGGTTTAATGGGGTAAAGCAGTTTGGAAGGCAAAAAGTTGTGTACTAGCTGTTCAGAAATACCTGTTTTACCCTTCTGAAGAAGTGTTTTAATCCTGGTGCTCTAGTGAGTGTTTGGCTGAAAAGGGTTGAATACTGGGTTAAATGACTTTTACTCCTGCTTATTCCACTTCCAAATGCAGCCTTAGGGTTCTGTTAGCAAACTATGGTAAGTAAAATCTATATCTGTCTTAAATTCAGGTTTTTTGTTTTCAAATGTTTATAGTTGATCTTGGGCTTTTTGTTGCTTTAAAAAGTCTGAACTGTATGTTGTTTTCAGAATTTGTAGTTTCCTTCACAACTAACTTATCAACCATCATGCTTTTAGTTATATTTCATGTTTTCAACCTTGCAGTCTAAACTAACCTCAGTATCATGTTGAAAATCTAAACAACATTGTCTATTATAAAAGCTTAGGTGGTGTTTGGTGACCCAAACGGGGTCACTATAGTGATCCTAGATCCCTGGGTCCTCATCCTAGGATAATATGATTCGTGATGATCTAAGCTCACCACGTTTGGTATGCTATATTTTAATGATTAAAGATCTTTAGTTATCCATGAGTAACCTATTTGGTATACCATGGGAATCCAAGATCACGGACCATATAATACCAAAACTATTCTTAATATATTTCATATATTTTGCAATTACAAAACAAAATTCTCAAATAAGTCATAGGAAAACACATGAATGGCTAGTAGCAGGTTCGTGCAATTTATATATAGAATTGTTTGGACAGGCCAATTATAATTTTGACAACATAATTATCAGTCCAATAAAAAATATATATTAATTATTATTATAGAATTAATATTTTCATTTATACTTATATTATATTAGTATTTTAATACTAATATTTATTTTGACCAAGAAAATAAGACAAATAGAGGTAATATATCAAATAATCTTTTTATATAAGTATAAAGTAAATAATATATTTCTATTATAATTATAAAAAGTGATTGAATAATAATATGAGATTAATATGGTTAATAATGTATTATTATATAATATATCATGAATACATTGTATGTAATATCATATCATATAATATATGTGATATTGATATAATACATTAATGGTATATATATCATGATTTTTCTTGTTGGACAGAGAGACATTTTTGTTCTCAAGTTTCATCCTAAGATCATTGCCTTGGGCAATCTTGGAAACTCTTCCTTGAGGACAGGTTTAAAATCATTGGGTTGGGTGGTAATTTTAGGACTAGGGGTGATTTGGGATCACTATCACGTAGGATCATTGATGTGCAATCAAACATGGTAATCCGGTCATCTCTACCTACATCATCATTGATCTTGTGGTCATCACCCTATACCAAACACCCCCTTGGTGTTTGTCTTGTTTATTTTGAATTTTTTTTATTAGTTTGAAGTCTACTGTTTTAAAACTGGAACCATAGTTTCCAACACTTAGGATTTCTTCTGAAATTTTGGACTTTATGACTGGATTTAATTTTAAGGTTGCCCAAAATTATAAATTCTTCAATTAATTGCAGAGACATAGAACATTTCTTATTGAGAAATTTTGAGAAATTTGTTACATTGATTAGTTTGAGTATTATGATTTTTATATGAAAATTCTGAATCATGACTGATATTCCTGAACTTGTATCCATGTGCTTACACTTGAAACCCTATATGTATTAGAACATCTATATTTTTGAATTTTTTCTAGATTTTAATATGATTTATAATTTTTTTTTTGAATTTGACAATAATGATATAATTTTGAATTATTTGTGGACTTCAAGCCAGGTGTTATATTCCTCATTTGAATTATCGAAGAGGATGTGTATGGAACTCTATTTAAGCTGTATGGATGTCCTTAGTTGAATTATATATGAGGATATATGTGGAGTCTTGGCCAACTGGTATGTGTGGACCTCATGGATTATGTGGCCTCATCTAGCTTTCAGTGAGGGTATATTTGGGTTCATTTAACAGTAAGATTTTTTCTAGCCTTGAGAATATAAATGAACCTTTATAAGAAAATGTAGGATGATGCGAAATGTCATAGGTTCTCTAAAATCTAGAACATGCTCTGATCCTCTTACATTGTCTTCTTCCTTATTTGGAGATTTTGATTTTTGGCATTTTCATTATCAAATTATTCTGGTGAACTTTCACTTGAACTTTAAACAAATATTTGACTTATGATCTTGTGCAAATTATTTGAACTCTTATTATACAATCATGTGTTTGGATCCGTTCATAGTATCTTGCTCCTTGAAAGTTTTTATTTTGTTTTATTGACCTGAGGCTTGATGTTTCTAGCAATCCTTTGAAAGTTTTGATTTTGGCTAGTGACCGAACATATCAAGCTAGTATCATGCTCAATATTATGAATTATATCTTTTTTTGGGCTAAAGATGGAATGAAAAAAGAACAATAACAAGACAATACAAGATTTTGAACCTAAAATGCCAATATTTTATTTTGTCTAACCAAAGAGAACCTTCAGGCTATTCTTGATAGAGAGAAGAAATGGCATAACTTCCCTAGGCCGTTCAAGCATAATTTGCATGTTGATCCACTAATGAACTGATTTATGAAGCTGCTTCTTGCTAGGTCCAAGATATATTCTCCATCTTCTAGATTAAAGGTAAAATATATCATGAAGTTAGAATCTATAAATTTTATCTTACAAAATGAGTTGGTTGTTCTCATTTATTAAACTCAGATTCTGGTTGTCCTTCAAGGGTAACTGGTTATAAAGGATGAGAAAGGAAGCTACTTTTCCTTTCATAGGTGGGAGAAGGAAAAAAAAAACTGTTCAAGGGTAAGGATGCCCATTGAGAAAATGTAAATTTATTAATGGTTGACGTTGTGAAGGACAGTCAACTATGTTTTTTCCATATCTAAATGAGCGTGTGTTTCACTTTCTAGGTGGAAGACTGTAAAAATGTACAATGACAGACACATATAAAGAATAAGGGGCAATATAATTGTGCAGTTGCTGATCAGAAGATGCGTTTGTCAATAAGTTTATAGTTGATGAGGTGCATTTTAGTTTAATTTTGCATGGACTATAGGTAAAGATAAAGGCCGAAATAAGGGAAAGCGATGGATTTAACTGATAAGTTATAATTACTCAAAAATGCTGTTATATAGTTGCATTTAGGAAAATAATAGATGAGGCTATCTATCTTGTCCATGTTGATTTGCCTTTAGATACTAGTAAAACCATGAAAAATGAAAAATATCTCGCTCGTATCATTTCTAATGGCACTTGTGGATTTGTCAGTTTTGCCCTTTATGAACTTTCATGTGGTTACCCAGTGCTGCTTATTATTCTCAGTCAGTAGAACATTCTTCTAAGGTTTTAAGTATTGGGTACTGCTGCTATGCCAACTTGGCACTTAGATGTACTTGCTGGTGGTGCCAGTGATTGGCTTGCATTGTCATGCAGTGGAGCCACATGATGCCTCTGGCAATGGTATGTGCAAAGCTGCTGGGACTGGCATGGCCAACACCTAAATCCATGCAATTTTCATTTCAGAGGTCCCAAAAAGCCTTAAGGTGAGAGCTATAACAATGTGATGTCATCTATTTGTGATAAATGTTGTTAGTTGGTTTTTGGTCCAGCCGAACTTATGGTAATAACATCAAGGACTGACGAACTTGCTAATTTGATATTTGTCCTCTTTCTCCTCCTTCCATTCAACTCAATAAAAATGTGACTAATGTACTTATATTGATTAATGATTAATTCTTTTATTTAGAAATCTTGTTAGTAGGAAGGGCCTAATCTGCTAATGATGGTGGAACCATCAAGTTCTGAACTCGTCTTCAAATCAATTTATCGCTGACAATTTTCATTTTCACACTTTGTTTGAGTTCCCAAATCTATGACCTAGATTTTCATCGTTGGTCATTCTCAAGTCTCCAACACAAATTTCACATATCGATTGAAGAAGCCCTTTTGATTCTTTTATAGCTACTCATAGCACCATAGATTTGGTTCTTATCCATAATCCTTGGATAATGTTATTGTTGTTGTTGTTGTTATGATTGTTATTATTATTCTTAACAAGTCTAAATTAAAAGGTTACTCTATTATTACCTAGATGTCATCTATTCCAAATGTCGAAATAGCTTCTCTGCATGTAGGAGTAAGGCTACGTACATTTGACCCTTCTCAAACCCTGCAATGGAAAGAGCCTCATGCACCGAGTTGCCCTTTTTGAGGGTAAGGACTTGGTGCCATAATAAGGCTGCTCAATTGTGACCTAGGTGTCACAAGCCCAAAACATGGAAGCAGTCTCTTGCATGCAAGAGCAAGGCTGCATACTTTTGACCCTCCCCAGAACCTATGATGGTGGAAGCTCGTGCATTGGGTCACCCTTTTAACGAGTCTAAATACAAGTGAGTTGATTTTTCTCATCCTTGATATTCCAACTTTGTGTGATGTTTGGAACTTTTGCCAACTACATATGTACATAATTTGGAATTTTATTCTAAGCATCTAAAGAAACTTGAATTACTATTTTAGTATCAAATTCCAAATAGAACTGATAAGAAATATTATATTATATTTATTTTATGCGAGATAAGGAAATGTGCTTTGTTTTCCTCTTGCTCTTGATTCTCATAAATACTAGACTCGGTATATTTTTACATAAACAACTCATAAATTATATTGGGGACTTGACCTCTTGATACATTCATCTGAACATTTTTGGGACAATTTCTCATTTGCAAATAATCAGGTCTTGTTCCCACGTGTCAAGAGTCTGTTACAATAGTCTTTTAGCAAGTCAACTACTCCCTCAGGAATTCTATTAAATCTAATAATGGAGAAGTGAAGCATCTGACTTGCTTAAACACAAACCTTTAGAATTTAGATTCTTTTGGTTATGTCATAATATAGTGTGCTATTAGAAATGCCATTGTGTGTATACAATAATCATCGGAGTTTAGCTTAGCGGTACCCAACAGACCTTTTCTAAAAATCTTCTAGAGTCAGCTTATGAATTCTTCTTTGCCATTGATTAGAATTATCTGATGCTAACTATCAAGTTTTGTCTAAAATCATTTAGAGTCAGCCTTACATGCAAAATACAATAATCACAGAGGTTTAACCCTAACTGTAGCTAAAAAGCTTATATGAACTTGGTCAGATTTATGAATTCCTCATTGCCACTAATTTCTATTAATGGTTGTGTTCATACTCAGTGCTAGTAAAAATCTTAATTTCTGTTTATAGCCAATGTCTGTCAGATTCCAGATGCCTATTTCATCTTATTTATTTCTCTATTGCTTTATTTTTGCTTGGTGCTACTAATCTCCCTCTGTTGTTATCATGTTTGCCCTATCTCTAGTCTATGAGAAATTTAACCAGACATTTTTATCTTTTGTCTGGCTTGTGTTTTGTTATCGGGTCTTTTGAATTTTCCAACATGGTAGTTTTTGTTTCTGGGTCTTTGTGAATTGCATGGTTGTGGTTGGCTTTCAAATTTTGCTTTTATGCATCAATGATCCAAAGGCAATGTGGTGATCTCAGACCACTTAGATATCTTGTACATTTATACTTTTCTAGTTTCATTTCAAATATTATCATCCATCTCCATATACTTGTGTATACAAAATCCTAAACAAAAAAGTACATTTCGTATATATTTTTATTAGAATAACCTTTTGCACGTTACAATTCAATGGGTGATCAGATGATTATCCTCAAATTCTGTCATTGACAATAAAAATCTGATATTCATCTCTATCTGCCTTTGAGATGAACACTTATACCTCAACATGCATCATTCAGATTTCTCATCAAGTTTATTCATGATAAAGTATGGAAAGAATGGGCTGATTGTTGAACATCCATGAGCTCGATGTGATTGGATACCTGTCTCCCTATAGTTATTTGCTAAGAGGCTTGCCACTATAGTTACCTCTAATGTTTGTCACTAATTTAGACATATGTTTTACAATATCAATATGCCCTTTAGGGACTCTTATTCATCTTTGTTGTCTTTTAGATTCTGTTTGTTCTGTCATATGGGTTCATCATGCTAATATAGATGATGTGTGATTTCTTTCTTTGAGTCCTTCCAAGTTCCAACAGTTGTCCAAGACACATGGAACGCCTAATTGTAATTATTGTCATTTGTTCTTTTGATTTTTTCACAATAACTTGGATCATTTTATCCACTGTGAGAAGCTATTCATAATGTTGTTGGATATGACTGGATAGAACTTCCCAAGAAACATGGAAAAAAAAAGAAGAGAGAGAGAGAGAGGATGCAGGCAGATTTTGTAAGTTAGCTTGTGAGATCTAGCATAATTGCATATAACATATGCAAATGGTGCAACATTTCACCCCATCCATGATTGTTCCATTTCTCCATTTCTCGGTTTAATGTTTGGCTATACTGCTTCAGCATGGTAGTAAATTGCTAGAATCATGCTTGGCTGTTGTTAGCATATGCTCATGCTTGATACCTTGGGAATTGTTATTTGGATCCAAGCTTTACTTTACAGTGTGCTCTGATTTAAGATAGCAAAGAATCTTACTGTCTGTAAATTTACAGAGAAATACCAAGATTGATAGGGCAACATATGGCAGGTGTGGGTGCTGAAGTCTATTACCATAAGTTCTTGCCTCACAAAAATCAGTTTCACCCTCTGCATTTCTTCTCTTGCATCCCCAATACTGTCACGATGCAAAAAAATAGCAGCTGTGCTTCATTTGGTGTCAATTCTGTTGGTATCATACGAGCTCCAAGTGGTGATGGAAAAGAAGCAATTGTATTGGTGACTCCTTACAATCCATGGAAAATTGAACTAAGTGAAGCCTTATCGCTGGGCCTTGCATTCTCAATCTTCTCCCTCCTTAGCCAAGTTTCATGGCTTGCGAAAGATATTGTGTGGCTAGCTGCAGATTCACAATTTGGGGAATATACCTCAGTTTCTGCATGGCTAAAAGACTACCATAGTCCTGTTTTCTTCAGTGAGTCAGGGAAAATGAATATTGATATGTGTTATGAGTATAATGGTCATCAGGACAGGGATCATATTACGGTGAAAGGGGAAAATGCTAATGCTTTCAAACGTGCAGGAACTATGGCTGCTGCTCTTGTTCTTAAGGTCTTAGAAAAGAAAGAAAGACAGGAAAGAGATAGCCTTACCATATATGCAGAGGCATCCAATGGCCAGATGCCAAACCTAGACCTCATCAATATTGTCCATTATTTAGCAGTTCATAGACAAGGATTGCGTGTAAAGATTGCGACCATAGGTTCATTACTCAATTCTGTGTGGCTCAGGTCTGTTGGTGAAATAGTGCAAAGGCTTTGCAGATTTGCTAAAAGCTTGGATCCAAGATGGAAATATGATATTACTTCTGCCGATTATGTAGAAGGCAGTGCTACACTTGCAAGCTCAATGTATTATCAGGTAGCAGTTAAAGCCTTTAAATAAGATGACCAATTTATATATTGCAATATAAATTTTTGAATTTTGATCAAGCTTCTTATGGTATGCTGTCCATTACTGCAGGCAATTGGGGTGCCCACTGGGTCACATGGTGCTTTCCGTGATTACCAGGTGGATGCAGTAACTCTGGAGCTCTCTCCCTGGTTTTCTCTGAAAAATGAGAACAGTCAATCTGCATTCCTTCTGAGGGGTGGCAGGTTGGTGCCCATTCAGTTTGTTATAATTTCTTTGTTGAATACATTTGT
The DNA here is from genome assembly GCA_006176705.1 of Cocos nucifera. Classification (NCBI taxonomy): domain Eukaryota; kingdom Viridiplantae; phylum Streptophyta; class Magnoliopsida; order Arecales; family Arecaceae; genus Cocos; species Cocos nucifera. Next base: position 46,232 of record QRFJ01002896.1, read on the forward strand.
TAGGAATGATTTAATCATCTTTTTAATTAGGCTTATTAATGTTGTGTTCATTTTGTTCTTTACCATGGTTGGGCACTTGTTGGGCAACCAACAAGACAATCAGTGCAGCATGAGGAGAGGCATTTTTGGTCATCTGGTGAACACCATTGGTTTCTCTTTTATTTAGGGATTGAGGTGCATGGGCCTGATATGGTATTTGGGTGCTTCGTTTTTCTTCAATTTCTCCCCTCTTTCACATGTTTCTCAAATTTTCTCTATTGCTCCTTTTCTTCTTCCTCTTCCATTTGCTTCTTGTCTTTCATCCTCTTTCAAATATATTTTTATCCCTTGAAGAGACTCTTTGATCATTGTTCCCTTTACAGAATGAAAAAACAATCTAAATCTTTTGAAGTTTTGACCACAAACCAAGGTCTAGATATGAAACTGGTTCATCTTGATGCATTCTGTTGGGTTTTATCTTTCTCAAAAATGTTAAGATACTTGAGATATGCAATTATTAGCATGTTTCTTAGTTCTCAGATGTGGTGTTGAACAACCACGTCTTGGTGGTCTTGATATATTTTCATGATGATGGGGCCCGTCATATTTTATGTGTATGTATGTATTATTACTAATTTTCTTATTTCTCAGCTGTGGTGTGCAATAACCATGTAGCTTGTGGTCATTTTGATATATTTTCATTCTATCGATGGTACATGTTGTATTTGTTTGTGTATACATGCATGCATGCATGTGTGCATGGTTGTCCATGCATGCATGTTGGCGTATTAGGTCTCCCATATCGTCATGCATATTCTATTTATTTGATCTAGGTCTCTGACATCTCCATGTGTCAAAATTGTTCACAATACTATGTTTGTCGTTCATGGAATTTTTCAAAAAGTAAATAAAATGCTGCATCCTGATACCTATCTTATTTCTTCCTTATAATGTGAAACCACTTTTTCGTCCTCACTTTCAACATAGATGAGCACTGTGAACTATCAAATGCTCCTCTCTCATATAATTCTCAAGTACATTGCAAGTGACAAGTTGCAGTTGGCTGAAAGCCTAGCATGAATTGTAGCTATTTTATGTTAGCTGATCCTTCTTCCATGTATGTTGCAATCAATTGTGTAGTTTGAGGCGAAGCCTTGTGGGTGCGGGGAGGGGGATTCGCCTCGTGGGTGCGGGGAGGGGGGGTATGGTCCCCTGATATATGACATGGTCGAGTAAGATTATGATGGTTATATTGCTTTCTTTTGAGCTTATCAAACAATCTGGTATGGTAAACAGTTTGTGCCATATTAGGGGTATTTTGGTTATGTGGCCCCAAGTTAAGCAATCTCTATCCTCTAAAAGAATTAGGGAGTTATATAAACAAAGGAATATTTGGGGCATCCGCCTCCCTCCTTTCTTCTTGGTTTCATCTCTCTTCTTATTTCAATTGTCTTTTCTTTCTTTCACATTTCTTTTCTTTCTATTTCTTTTATGCAGTACACAGTATCCTTTTAGGGGAGAACCTCCTCCAGGGTCTTTCAGGTGCTGAAATTTTAGCCTTATGGTGCTGCTATTTAGCACCTAGACCAGAGCGTCTACAAGAAACATGGGCTTTAATATGTCAGTAAGCTTCTTGGTGATATAAATGAGCATACTTTCCAAGGGTCCATTGTGTCAGTTGTGATGGCCTCACAGATGGAGTATGTGGGAATTGTGTGGGTGGGTGGGGTCTTTAGAGTTAAACACACATGTTAGTTTTTTGGTTGTGATGATTCTTTTGGCATGCATGGACGGTATGATGCCCTGAAAGGTTGGCAATTCTTTATACATGGAGAGCTGGGATATCCTTCGTGCTGTGATAAGTGTCAAGCTTGACCTGTGATCGCCTATAACTGTAAAATCATCTAGCATCATCTTGACAAACAGAAAATCTAGGTTGGAGAAAGCATAAGTAGGCTGGCTAACTATGGATATTGACAAATTATGTATATGAGCCTGTGAAGCACATGAAATGACATGTTATAGGAATAGCAGTTTAGAAACCCCCTGCCCCTCCACACACCCTCCCCTGTGCACACAGTTACCCAATGCCCCAATTGTGTGCATATGGGTTTATTGTCTGAAGGATTAAAAATTTCACTCTGTAATTACAATGATAAGAAAATTAATATTTATGTTGTGCTTGAATCTTCCTGAATGCTTTCAGAGTTAGGGGAAGTGCATCTTCTAGGACATTTATGAAGTTCGTTCTTTTCCCTCCTGGCATCACCTTTTCCATTGTCATAGTACATTAATTCCCTAATGTGTATAGCTCGCAAAGCATTTCATCTCACTGCCCTTTACCGGTGAGTAGATGGCTTCTTGTTTTCTTTTTCCCGTTATTTTTATATAGTTGGCATGATTGTACTAACAATTGAAGGAGTATTTTTCTCTGCTGATTTTATGTTTTACATAATTTGCAAATAACCCATGATCATTCGAAACAAGGTTTTGAGTTTCACTGAAAGTGAATCAAAACTGATGCCTAGAATGGGTGCTTTTTTTGATGTTCCATTATAGTATTTGCTATCATCTTGAGGCAAGTTCTTTCTTCATGTAGGTGAAGATCAATTTTCAATGGTTTTCCTTTCCTTTTCAAAAATTAAAGAAGGGTTAGATAATAAAGATAAACCTTGACAAATAAAGCCTTTGAAAAAGGCCATTAATGTAACTAAAAAGTAAAAGGCCTTTAATAAGTGCTTTCTAATGAATTAATGCTAATGCAAACAACCAAACTTGGATTGGAATTGCCGAGAGCATCCAAACTACTGAAAGCAAAACCACACACAACGGGACAAAAGTGAAACTGAAACCACATTTTCAAGCCTTGGTTAGAACTACTAGTGTTGTCATTGTCTTATTTTGATTTTCACAAGCTATAGCTAATGCATTAAAACAATGACACATGAGCGCTACTGATTGATGGCTTATAATAGTTTCTGGTAGATAGGATGGTAACCTATTTTGTTGCAGCAAAGGCTGTAACTTTGTGAGACATTGGTCTACAGAAATTGTTGAATCTCTAAATTGGGCTGCTGATGTCTGTTGAAACGTTTGGACTTGTTCATGCAGGTTGATTGAAGGAGTCATACGCTCAGTGAACAACCTCCTTGAAAAGTTTCATCAGTCATTTTTCCTGTACTTCTTAACAGCTCCTAACAAGTTTGTGTCAGTCGGAGTCTATATGATAGCATATGCACTGCTTATCGCACCACTTCCTATGGTTGCTGTTGCTCCTTTTTCTGGAAAGAATAAAATTAGACTTACAACGGATAAGGGGAATCAGACACCTGGCTATACTTGTAGTGATGAGATGGAGATCAGCATTGGATCATGGAAATGGCTCCATGCTGCAAAAGTGGTGTTTTTGACCCATCTATGGGCGGTTGTTGTCTTGTTGCAACCATATTTTATCTCCCAAATCCCCTACATCAGCCCCACAACAAGCATGTTAGTTTGGGTTGCAGTTGCCACCTCTGCCCTGCTCATCTTGTACCTGATCCTGGGTTCCCCTTATTCTAATGATTGTGAATGGGTACTTCTGAAGTCCGTAATGATTGCTGCTGCTTTTATAGGCCTGGGCCTCATGTCGATTATTAATTTCTCAACTGCTCAGATTGGAGCTCTCATTGTGGTTCCGATGTGCCTGATTGTTCGACCTTTAAAGAGGCATAAGGAGGTGGCATTGTGTGCGAGAGTAATGCTGATGACTTGTAACTTAGTCTTGGCTGTGATGGGATTCCCGCCAACTGCACTGCTGATACTGAAGGGTTTGTTCGAGGGATTTGGAAGGGTAGGCATTGGAGACTTCTGGGTTTGGGCAGAGTTCCTATGGATATGGAATAGTGCCACTTATCTGTACCTACTTCTGGTCCATCTTCCTTGTTGGGCTCTATATGTACATATATTATTGCATCCATGAATTTGTAGACAATTTTAATCCCTCATAATGTCATCAAGGAAGGAATTTGGTTGCAGAGAAGACTCAGAGTTGTCATATTTCACTAAAGTGATCCGACTTGATTGAACTACAATTGCTGTATGGTGCAAGCTCATTAAATTTTCTTCAGAACTCTGGGCTCTGGTAACTGATGAAACTGACCTATTTGAAGATTTCTTCTTGGGCGCATTTGGAAAAAACATGTTTCAATTATTTTACTCCTACGACAATTTCTGTATATTTGACCTTTTGTTTTATTTTTATCAGCATACACTGGATTTTTCGGCTGACCTAATTTTTGTGATTGTCAAGTTTACCGGTTGAACTTCTAACATCCCTGCATGTTCGGATGCCTTGCTGTCAGTGTATTGAGACTTCTCTCTATTTACATTTGATGTTTGACTATGAGAGGAAACCTTTGAGTTGATAGACCAAAACTCAAAATTTTGCTAGCTTGTTTTGCTATAGGATTATTTTTGTAAATCATATATAAGATTATTTAAATATGGGATTTATTTAAAATAATATTATTCATATGTATTCATAATTTTTGGTACAAATTCGTTTGTATTCAAGTAAAATAAATCCTTTTTTATTTGATAAAAATTGAAAAATAAGTATGCTTTATTTTATTCTTTTATGATAATTTTTGATTCATTATTGTTAAAATAAATAGAAATATTACTAAATATATTTAAAAATAATTTTTATATATGTCTGTATTTATATATAATTTGTTATAAGCTCTCTCTGAGAATAGGTAGTTTATGATCATTTTTATTCATGCTCTATAAAGAAAAATAATAATGATATTTGATGGAAAAAATAATTTTTTATATTATATATTTTTTAAATAAATTTTGATTTTTCATATTTTAATATAAACTTGGTTGGATGGTTGACCTGGCCCTGACCGGGTCTGTGTGAGTTTGATAACCATTTCTTAGATCCTTAATTACTTGCGTATCGCGTGTGATGTGCACAGAAATTTTTATTCTTGTGCTTTATGAATTTATAATAATATTTAAATAATTTTTTGATTTTTAATATCTTAATATAAACCTGGTCGGTTCGGTGACCTGGGCCTCTAACCATTTCTTAAATCCTTAATTACTTGAATATCGCTTATGATCTGCATAGGAAATTCTATTTTTGTTCTTTATGATTTGTAATTAATATTAATTTTTACAGTTAAATTATACTAAAAATTTAATTTATATTTGAACAATATCTAACTTATATTTGTTTTAGGAAAGAAAAAATATGGTACAACTAATAGCTAATTTATATCTATATCTAATCAGAATGAATATGAATATGTCTAACATTCAATTGGCATCTGAATTCATTTAGAACAAATATGACTATTAATTTTGATACTATTTAATATCAATAATTGTATGTATTTATTGAAAAATATGGATACAAGTATGAATATATTAGTATCCAATTTATTTTAGCCCTTGCAATTGATCTTGAGTACCTTGGAAAATGAAAATTATGTTGATCATGATTTATGGTGTACAAATGCCTAGAAACTAAAAATTATTTATCTTAGAGGTCTCTTGCTCACGCATAGCAAGCACAAATTGAAAATAGTAACAATATGGCTAATCAGCCAAGTCTGTTATACACTATACTTGAAAGTCTAAATCATTAATCTTGATATGACTACATTAAAACATATACGGCAGATTTTAACTGATTTGAATGCTTCTAGATAATAGATCAAATCATATTGTTAAAATCATTCATTTTTTATCTATTTCATTTCATGACAGGCCCCTGGTTCAAGCCCAAACAAAAAATAATAAATAAAAGAATATGGTGGGAAGAGGAAATCTTCTTCTTCCCATTTCTTCGGTGAAATCTAACTCTAAGAAGGACTCCAACACCTCCTTTCACTATTATTTAAGGATCCCGCAATCTTCCCTTTCTACCCATCAGAGATCACCGATGATTTCTCTTCCTGTTTCTTCTTGAAAGCTCTTCATCGTGCCCGCCTAATTTCAGCATAAATACTATCAAAAAAGAGATAAGGTTCCCTAATCTCAAGTTTATTTAGTTTGCCATCCTTCTATAAAGCTCGGTTTTTGGGGCAATCTTAGAAATTTTTTTGAGAGAAATGGAGCCCCTATTTTTTTTAAAAAAATTTTCATTGTTTTTCTTTGACATTCTAGCACCATTTGTTGTCACTAATCATTGGGATTGTGACTGTTGGCTGACCATTGGCTGCCAGCCATAAGCCTCCTATTTCGAAAAAAGAGGGGAAGGAAGTCCTCTATTTCGTAAAAAGAGAATGAAAGTCCCCTCCCTAGTTTCTCTCTCTAGTTCTCTCTAGTTTTTCTTTTTAGAATTATCACTACAAATTTTTCTCTCTAAATTATTTCTCTCCATAAGATTTTTTCTCTTGAGGATTGGTCCTATAAAAAATTTACTTTCAATAATTTTGATATGACTATAGTGAAAAAAATTCTGACCTATAGTTACTAGACAATGTATCGATACCCATCTTAGCATACTAGGTACTATTAGATTTGATTATACATGATTTTTATTGAACCATCTATATACTAGTTTAAGCATGGTTTGATAAAATTATCTTGATTGGATTGATCGAAATATCAGTCATTACCGCTTGGCCCTTGTCAGAACAATTAGATTTGATCATCTTTGATTCTTATGAAGTTGATTATATCTTATTCTAATCTTGATTGAATAAAATTAGATAATTAAACCTATTTGGGCCATTGGATACGACTATCTGTGAATCCCATCTTTCTTAATTATCCATATCCTTTCTAATTATTAGGCTCAATTTTATATGAGAGTGTAGGCTTTTTGACAAAAAAATATCCAATAATGGAATAATGTGATATGATCTATTAATTAAGAATTTAAAAAATTTTAAATTATTTGGATTTGTTGGAGTATGTGCAAGTTAAATAGCGTAACTCTTTTTCTAGATTTATCGACGAATTATTTAGCATTTATATCATTGAACTTTGAGTCATATTGTTTGTGATTTGTAAATATGAAGTATGATATTTATTTGTTCAATTTATTTATGATTTGATGTATTATCGAATATATTGATTCTATTATGGAGTTATGATCGACTGATTTTGATTTTGGATAATTTTGTATACTGTTCGATTGAAGTATAAATATGATTTTATTGAAAAAATTTTTGATTTGAGATGGATTTTGATCTGTAGCCTGATTATGCATCAATATTTTGCTAGTGGGGTTTATGCATTGATGTATCTATATCTTGTCAGTAGAGGTTGTGCGCTAGTAAATTAATACTCTACTAGTAGGAGTTGTGCGCTGATACATCGATACTTTACCAGTGAAGATTATATACTGGTATATTGGTATTCTATCAGTGGAGATTATATGATAGTACATCGATATCCTATTAGTGGAGGTTGTGCACTAGTAAATCGATATTCTATTAGTAGGGATTATGCGTTGATATATCGACACCATACTAATAGAGGTTAGATGCTAGTATATCGATATTCTATTGGTAGAGATTATATATTAACATTTTGACTTTTACTATTTTAAGCTCATTCTGGCCTTGCCATAGAGTACAAATGTATCATAGTTCATGATTGCCGAGGTAAACCGAATATTTTAAAAAAAATTTATTTATGAATGAAAGTGAATTTGAAAAAAAAATGAATTCGCATAGATCTTATTTTGATTGGTGCTGTATATTTTGAACCAGACTTTGAATTAATATACTATATATTTTTATTTTTAGTATATTATTATTACTTGATTTATCTAGCTAAAGTGTTGATTGCTTACTGGACTGTCTAGCTCATTATTCCAGTATCTTACTATTTTTATAGATCTTGAGAATTTAAATAAAGTTTGATATCTTTATTTAGATTGAAAATTTTAGTGAAGTTTGATGTAAGACTTTGGAATATCATTTTGTAAGATATTTGATTTAGTTGTTTGAATTAAGATTGAATGTTAATTTATTGATTATTCATTTGGCTGTTACTTTATGATATCATGATGAGATGCCTTGTATGCTTATTGAGAGAGTTCTTCTTGAGTATCTAGCGATTGCTATGACCTTAACTCATGATTTTGAGTTGGGGGCATGATAATGAAAATAGTATTAGAGCTTAGATTTAAGATCACTATGGATCATGATAGATCATGACTGAAATAGTTATATTAGAACTTAGGTTTAAGATCATTGGAAATTGTGATAAGATTGTGATAAAAGTAGTGGTCTATTCTAGGATTCTTGGAACTTATCAAAAAGATTGAGAGTTGGGTAGAACTAGGTTAAAAAATATCTTTATTTGTTTTTCTTATTGATAAATTTGTGCTATGTTATATGAATCTTATTTGTGATGCTTATATTATTTTTGTGAAATTAGAATGCTGTCTCATGATGATCGAAGCCAAAGTGTAATGAGCAGCTTGAGAATTCTTAGAGTAAGGTAACTTTTTTTCTAGGTTCTGCTTCATTGGATTTTGATCCACATTAAGTGTTAGTGAATTTTCTAGGGAATACTATTGTGCATTGTGATTATTTAGTTATTGGTTGTTTAAGCAAATTTGGAAGTTCAATTTGACATGGGAGTATACTTTGATATTACTTCAGCTTGAAGTTAATTATGTGGTGTCAAATAAGAGATCATTCATAAGAAATTATTTAAAGTTTGGGCTAGAAAAGTATTTTATTATATTTGATTAAAATATTCTTCAAAGTTCAAACCTACATATAGAACATATGATGGTAATGAAAGTGGTAATTGGCTAAAGGGTTAATCAAGATAGTTGCGTTCAAGGTAAATTAGGATCGAGACTCAAGAGTTCATTTATGGCTATTCTTGAAATTCAAAATTCATTGACATTCTCGATTTATGGAACAAAATAGAATTTTTGTCAAAAGTCATTTAGTAAATCTATAAAATTTTGGTGTTTTAGATCAGAGTAGTGCAATGGAAGCATAGCGGTTTGAATTATTTGTAAACTAATCCAAACAATAATTTGATTTGAAATATACTATAATGAAAGACTTGATCATGAAATTAGAGGATGATTATGATAAGAGGAAATAGATTTAAATTTTTGAAAACACCAATGAGAAAATTTTAAGGATGAGATCTCTTTTTATGGGGAGAATGTGACAACCTAGCCTTGGCATGGCCTATTATAGGCTCAGAGTCTTGATTCAAGCCCAAACAAAATGAAAAAGAAAAAAGGGAATGTGATGGGAAGAGAGAGTCTTCTTCCTCCCATTTCTCCAGTGAAATTAAACTCTGAGAAAGACACGAACAACTCCTTCAACTACTATTTAAGGACCCCACGACCTCTCCTTTCCACCCCATGTCGAGGAGTGTAAGGCTTGCCGAAGATTGCCAATGATTTCTCCTGCTTTTCCTCTTCTTCTTCTTCTCAAAAGCTCTTCAATGTGCCCATCAGATTTCAGCCCAAACATGCTAGAAAGACTTAAGGATCCTCCAATCTTAGGTTAATCTGGTTTGCCATCCTTCTTGGCCCATGAAACTCAATTTTGGATTAGCAATTGCTAGAAATTTTTGAGAGAATGGAGCCCTATTTTCCCCTTATTGTCCCATTATTCTTTTTTAATATTCTGACACTATTTGTCACTGTCAATCACCAAGAGGGATGACCATCGGTTGCGCTACCGTGGCCCCAGCTACAGACCCTAGCCGTAAGCCCCCTATTTTGGGGAAAGAGGGGAAAAGAGAAGTCCCTTGATTTGTCAAGAGAGAAAGAGAAGGAAAGAAAAAAGAAAGAAAGAAAAGAAAAAGAAAAAAGAGAAGAATTTCTCTTTCCTCTCCCCTTCACTCCTCTCTCTCTAGTTTCTTTGTCTAGTTTTTCTCTCCTCCCTAGTTTCTCACTCTAGTTTTTCTCTAGTTTTCTCTCTAGAATTATTTCTTTCTACTTTCTCTCTCTATAAATTTATCTATCTAGATTATTTCTCTTTTTCTAAGATTTTCTCTCTCTAGGATTGGTCTAGTAAAGGGTTTACTTTTAATGATTTTGATCCGACCTTAGTGAAAAAGATCCTGACTTATGGTTGCTAGGTAACATGCCGACACCCACCTTAGCTATTCAGATACTATTATATTTGATCATCCATGATTTTTATTGAACTATTTATATACTAATTCAATTATGATTTGATAAAATTATCTTGATCAAACTGATCATTATATCGATCGCTATCGATTGACCATTGTTAGATACAAGTAGATTTGATCTCTTTTGATCTTTATGAAGGTAATTATATTCTATTCAAATCTTGATCAAGCACAGTTAGATGCTATTGTCTAGATAGATAATACAAGAGGAGGGATAAATTAGATTTTAGAAAATGTTAAAACTTACTCTATCGATAATTAAACTAAGTGATAAGATGTAAGTGAGAGCTAAGCAATAAGTAATAATATGCAAGCAAAGAGCAATGAATGGAAATAATAAGGTACAAGCAAACATCAAGTTTTTATAATGGTTTGGCACCAAACTTAGCACCCATAGCCACTTTTTCAAGCCATCCTTGGGAATTTCATTATAACCTCTCTTTAGATTATATCTTGATAATTTTCTGGACTCATAATCAAATCCAAATTGATTTTCTTAGTAAAAAACAACCAAAACTACACCCACAAGCTAATGTTAGGCTTACATAACAAGAACACTCTAATTAAGGTTTGGATGGGCTTATCCCCAAATTTCAGTCTTAATTAAAACTTGTTTACAATAATAAATTAGAATATAATGTATGGAACAATAGAAAGCTCCTAAAAGGATTAATAAAAAAATTGATGAAGGTCTTGAAGATCGAGTCAAGAAAGCTTGACAATTAATATACTGAAAATATTAGGATTTGTAGTGCTCCTAAGTCTTGGAAGGCCACAGAAGGAGTCAGAATGTTGGCTCTGAGATACTAAGATGGGTATGAGTCCTAGGGCTAGGACAGAAGCTATCCTAGAGTGGAGGCAGTGTATAGCCCTCCATAGACTTAAGGTTCAGGTGTGAGGATATTGAGGAGCTTGGTCGGTGCTCCAGAGATCTAAGATACAAGATGGAGCAAGGGACTAGAGCCACGAGAAATATTAGCCAAGACAAAGGACTAGCATATAGGCAGGCCGGCTCGGATATGTAATCGAGCCAGCTCGAGGCAAATTCGAGCAAGCTCTCTCAAGCAGATAGAAGATAGTATTCGAGTGACAGTAGTTGAGCCAGTTCAACTTCTAACAAAGCCAGCTCAATGGTGGCAAACATAACAAGATGGGATTTTCTATTTGGGCTTAGATTGGGTTTAATCCAAGGAATTTTAAGGCCTGATTTATAAGGTCTTAAGGAGGCTAACTCATGTATGAATCCAATTTAGATCTAAGGGATGAGAGCATGAGAGATATGGGTGTACATGGGCTCAATGAGTGCTTTCACGTATTGGGTTAGCCAGGAACATTTTTAGTTGGACCAAATAGCTATGTATAAATACATAGGTTGTATTAGAATTTTATAACGATGTACTAGAATACAGATCTTTTCTTCCTCAATCTTTCTTCTCTCTTTTCTCTAGTGTTGCCACCCTAGGATTCTTGAAAAAGACCTAGAGAGGGAGGGCACCTCCCTCAAGCCCTAGGAGGAAGGTACCCTATCATAGATCCAGATGGTGGATCGGTGGTTCACTGTTATTAGAGAACGTCAAAGGTCTCCTCAAGTCCATACTAAAGATCCTAGGTTTCTATAATATGGTATCAGAGTGATATCAGATTTCAATAATTGGTATTAGATCAGTACCATGGTTCTCAATAATTGGTATCAGAGCTTGATGGTGCGTGAAAGCAAAGTAGAAGTCATACAAAAAGAAATCAAAAAATTGTATATCTATTCCATGGTATATTTCATATCTATCTTTATTATTGCTGTGGTTTGGCCAACCGAGAGCAGCAAGTTGAAGGTGGAGGTTGAGAGGATTAATGAAAAGGATTTTTTCAGAGTGGAAGTTTGGGTGCATGATTTACTAATCGATCTTGGTGGAAAGGCTGGGGTGTATGACAGTTAGGTGATGAGAGTTCTCTAGAAAGATGGACAGCATGGGACTGTTTAACGATTGAAGAAAGATTTTTCAAAAGGTAATGGTTGAAGGAAGGCTGAAGAAGCGACTATACATTCTTCGATTGTAAGAAGGCGGGAAAGTAGTCAAGGATGCATTCAACAATTTGACCAGAGCATGGATTTGCGAAGTCTTGGGGGTGATGAAGATGATTGATTCACGGAGCATTACAATAGATTCGAAGGAAGCAAAGATTCTTGGTAGTTTCAAAGGTACCCACGGGGTTATGGAGTATCCGAGATAGGAGATATGATAGTGGAGGTCCAGTAGGTCAGGGCTGGATCACTGATCTTGGATCAGGTTTCTTCTACAGGAGCACCAGGAAGAGTCACGATTTAGATGGAGGATGATTTGTGTACAGCAAGAGAGGATTCGGATACCTATGAGGAGGTAGTATCGAGACAAGGCATGGAGAACTCGAGTGCTGTAGTAGTGCTTTCTTAGAGGCACAAGACTGAGAGAGGCTTAGCAGTGCTGCAGTCGAGGAAGGTATCTCAGTAGAGAGTATCAACAGGCATCTCAAGAAGATCGAAAGCTGATCTTAGAGAGAGCCAAGGGGATCTTAGGAGCCTCGGGATGAGATAGATGGATCTGAGCCTAGGATAGGATTTGAGCTATAGTTCCTCCAAGCGCAACTAAAGCGATGGTTGGTGCAGGGGCAGAAGAGAAGGGCTAGGATGGAATTTTCTAAGGTTTAGTCGCTAGTTTAAAAAGTTGGATGAGCTTTTGGATTTTGAAGATGCCTGTGGATTGCAAAGGTATTCGAGATAGCTTTGAAGGGATCCACAAAGTACAGAGAGTTCGAAGGGGCAGTAATGGTGTTCAAGATGTAGTGGCAAGCTCAGCAGTATAGCATTGAGTGATTGGCCTCGAGTGACTCAATTAAAGAGTCAGATTTTTCTGCGGCATCAGATGGACTTTGATTTTAAGTGGAGCATTGGGCAGAGGTGGCTTCACTAGTGGAGATGTAACACGAGTTTGGAGCAGTGTGTGCAGGAGGACAGGCATAGTTTTAAGAAGATCGTATCAGGTGATGTAGCGAGTACTAGTACAGAAATACTGTAGGTTCTTTAGGAAAGTCTAGGAAAAGTGATACAACTGTTAAGCAGAAGGATTCCTATAATTTCAGGATGATGCGAAGAAGCAAGCCAAGATCTTCAACGGTGGAGACGGTCATTCCAAAGTTCTCAAAAGGTGTACAATAGCTGAAGAGGATTGAAGAAGGTGATATTTGCACAAGGGATTATTAGGGTGCACAGCAATAGTAGAATCGTGTAGGAGGGCATTGCTAGGGGTTTGCCAAGGCTAGGGGCACCAATATGAAGATTGTTAGGATTTATGGTGCTTCCAAGTCTTGGAAGGCTACAAAAAGAGTTAGGATGTTAGCTCCAGGATACTAGGATGGGTTTGAGTCTTAGGACTAGGACAGAAGCTATTCTAGGATAGAGGTAGTGTGTAGCCCTCCATGAACTTGAGGTTCAGATGTGAGGATCTTGAGAGACTTGGTAGATGCTCCAAAAATTTGAGACACAAGATGGAGCAAGAAACCAAAACCATGAGAAATATCAGCAAAGACAAAGGGCTGGCACATAGGAAGGTTGGCTTGGATATGTAATTGAGCCAGCTCGAACTGAAATTGAGCTAACTCGGAGTAAATTCAAGCAGGCTCTCTCAAGCAGATAGAAGACAGTGTTCGGACAAGATATAGTTGAGCCAGCTCAACTTCTGACAGAGCCAGCTCAACTGTGGCAAATAGAATAGGATAGTATTTTCTATTTGATCTTAGATTGGGTTTAATCCAAGAGGTCTTAAGGCCTAGTTTATAAGGTCTTAAGGGGGCTAACTCATATATGGATCAGGTTTAGATCTAGAGGATGAGAGCATGTGAGATATGGGTATACATGGGCACGGTGAGTGCTTTTATGTATTGGGTTAGCTAGAAGAGTTTTTGGTCAGGCCTAATAGCTATATAAAAATACATAGGTTGTATTAGGGTTTCATAACGATGTATTGGAATATGGATCTTTTCTCTCTTAATCTCTTTTCTCTCTTCTCTCTAGTGTTGCCACCTTGGGGTTCTTGAAGAAGACCTAGAGGGGGGGAGGGGGGTGCCTCCCTCAAGCCTTGGAAGGGAGGTGCCCCATCACAGATTCAGGTGATGGATCATGGTTTGCCATCTTTAAGAACATCAAAGGTCTCCTCAGGTTGCTAAAGATCCTAGATTTTCGCAACATGGTATCAGAACGATATCAGGTTTCAACAATCGGTATTAGATTGATATCATGATTTTCAACAGAAAAGTCATTTGAATGCTTCAATAATTTGGTAGTTGAAAGCTTAAAACTCTTTCTTGAATGCTCACTTAATGCACCTTGATTTTTTCTTTTTGTTTTTTGGTTCTTCACTTTGTTTGGTAGCCTTTAAAACCTCTTAAAATGTTCAAAAGACCATTTCTAGTCGTTGGAGACCAGAAACTAACTGTTGAAGCAATTCTGTGTACTTCTAAAATTTCTATAGAACTAGCCGTTAGAGCTGTCAGTTGTAGTTGAGTCAACTCAAGACCAAGTAGGGATCAACTCAAGGTAACTATGAGTCAGCTTAGTAAAAGTTGGGGTCGACTTAAAGTCTAGTCAAAAGAATATGGTTTTTTTGTCTTTCTGAGAGAGTTGACTCAAGACCAAGTAAGAGTTGATTCGAGACCAGTGTTAAAAAATTTCACTCTCTATCTATCTGTGAGAGTTGTTTCAACAAAAGTAGTGGTCGACTCCTAGATTGTGCTACTTCACATTTATGTACCAGAGTTGACTCTTTGAACTTAGAGTTGGCTCTTGATCTTTTTCACTTGATTTCTCATGATGTGGCTTCTTCCACTCTACTTCTTAGGCTCCATAACTTGGCATTCATGTAATGCATCTTGAGAGTGACTTTAGCTTCTTGAAATATTCTTCACATGAACTTCAACAACACATTAGTATTAGAATAAATACTCAAATATTTTGTATTCATCAAAATTAATCCTTGGATCAACAATCTTTCTCTTTTTGATGATGGCAAAAGTTTAAGTATAAGTAAATAATACAACTAACTTAAATGTATTAGAGTAGTTCTCATCTTATCTCAATAGTGATTCAATTTGAATGCGAAGCACGCATAGTGAAATTTCTTTATAACTAAAAGTTTAGTTGATGCAAGAATTTTGAAATTCAATGATACACTAGATATCAATAGGTATTAGAGTAACGAGATCATGCATCAAGATAGCTTAAGTGTGTATTGGAGTGTAATAAGCTAAATTAGATAGATATCAAAGCAAGTAGTCATTTGGACAATTTTGTATCAAAGCAAAAAGGAACATGAGAACTATATATATCAATGCTAAAAATAAATGTATCAAAGCAAATAAAAAATAAATGTATTAGTGCTAGAAAGGAAGAGAAAAAATATTAGAGTTGGAAAGCATGCAAATATGTTACATCAGAATTGAAGAGTCAATGGTGAATGATGCTTTCAAAATATCATAACAAATGATATAGGAGATCAGGGCATCATAGGAATTATTTCATATAGATGGAAGTCATCTTAGTAATTAAGACATGAATTCGAACCAAATAGTCTAGTCAATTGATTATTTGTTATTGAATAATTACTCATCTTACTTATCAAATATTTACTTCTTAATTTACCATTTATTCTCCCCCTTTTGTCATCAATCAAATGATATCACATAGAAAGTCACAAGGTATAAAGGAAAATATCTTTTCATTTCATAAACAAGTATCTTTATAGGTGTATCAATCAAAATAAAAATATTATTTACAAAAAAAGGTCTATTACAGTACACCAAGATAAAAAATGAAGACATAAATAATAATATAGCAAAATAAAGAAAAGTAACATAGTGGTGACCTACAGACAATGACAGACCCTAAATTTAATCCTCATTAGAGAGAAGGTCAATGGTCAAAAGAGAGCAAGCCTTAGAAGATGAGGCTTTATCTCTCCTACTCCGAGTTCTATTGGAGAGTCTAGGAGCACTAATAGGAAAGTCTATATTAGATCGAGTATAAGATCGATAGGGAGGTCTATGAGTGGGTTGGGGTGGCTGGGAGGTCTGGAAAGGCTGGGAAGATTGAGCATAGCTGGCCTTGCTGAGATGAAGATTTGGCTGATGAATGTTGAGAAAAATACCTCGAATTCAATCCATAGTGAGCCCACAGAAAGTCCACAGCAAGAAGAAACCCAAGAAGGAAGCCTATGCGAAGAATGGCCCGAGGAGGGGTTGGCCCAACCAGGCGTGTGGCCTAGATGAGTGCACAGCCCAGCCAGGCATGCAGCCCAATAGACTTGCATGGCCTAGTGTGAGCACGCATGGGACGGCACGTTCAGAGTGGCCTACAGCATGTAGGAGGCCTAGGCAGACATGGCTGAATTGCACGATCTACCACGGTCCATTGCCACGTGGCATCTCCATGCGGTCCATGGCACCTACATGGATCCTTAAGGGTTTATGGCTGAAAAATGCGGCTCATAGCTTGGTGAGTGATGTGGCGCATGGGGATTCAATTGGGATCACTATAGTCATGGTCTATGGGCAGTGCATGGGCATGGTAACAGTAGATTTGCACGATCCAATGGTCTAGGGTGCTTCAGGCTTTGATCAAAAGGATAAAGGGTTATTTAGAGTTGTAATCAGAGTCCTGTCTCTATTTTGGACTCAAATTGGACTCGGTTTGATGCCTTTAAAAGGCCCTATGGGCAGACAGAGGCTGTGGTGTGGTCAGCAGAGAACCCAGTATGATAGTAGTGGTCTTAGCTCGACAGCAGGCAGTAAACCACATAGGACGTCGATAGAGAGTAGAAATAAGGGCTTCGAGCAGACTGTCAGACAACGATCAGAGAAAGCTTTGTGAGGAAGAGTGTTTCTTATTGATAGAGAGATATTAGTATATGAGAGTTGAGGGTGTGATTTTCTTTTGCAAAATTTCTTTTTTTTCATAGTGAAGCTTGCAAGTTCTGTGGAGGTAAGCCTTGACTTAATCTATGTATCTAATTATGTTCTTTGATTTATCTCTTTCTTTTTTTTTATTGTGGTATCGACATCATCACCAGCATACAGATCCTAGATTTGGAAGATCCATATTTTGTATAAGAAATCTTTCCAAGAGGTGGTGCTAGAGCAAATGAATCATAATAATTGATATTAGAGCAACTCTAGGCATAATAATTGGTATTAAAGCTAGATCGTACGGGAGGTCTGGATTATGGTGGTGTTGATCAAAATCAAAGAAGATGAAGAAGACAAGCTCAATCAAGATGGAGATCAACCAATATGATGGAAAGAGTAATTTTATCTTGTGGCAAGCAAGGGTGAAGGATTTTTCTCATCCAATAAAGATTGATCAATGCTCTCTTATGTAAGGAGATGACTGCTACCATGGAGGTGAAGAATTGGAAGCGGCTCTCGATGCAAATAGTAAGTACGATTCGCTTGTACTTGATGGATGATGTAGTGATCCATGTGCTTAGAGAGGTAGTAATACAGTCGAGCTTGAGGAGATGTACATGGTAAAGTCACTCACTAATACTTTTTTTCTCTGGAAGTAGTTTTACTAGTTGCAGATGACTGAGGGATAGAGTGCGCAAGAGCATCCTAGCAACTATCAAAAGATCCTCACCAACCATCTCAACATTGGTGAAAAAGTTGAGGAGAAGATCAGGGTATTACTCTTGCTTTCATCACTTTCTCCTTTTGAGTCTTTGGTGATAGCTTTTCTTATGGAGAAGAGCACCATCGGATGGAAGAGGTCACTTCTATACGTCTTCAGAATAAGATTCTCAGATGAAAAAATTGAACCTCGAGTTTAGATGGTGACTCGGCTATGACGGTGACTAAAGATGGTGGTGGAAAAATTGGAGCGATAGGAGATCGCAAGGTAGATAGTCCAAGTCTAAGGTGAGAGACTTGAGCAAGATCAGATACTACCGATGTAATGAGTTAGGCATCATATCAGAGATTGCTTATAGCTTAGAAATTGGATGAAGGTACAACGGCCGTGATCCAAGATAGCGATAGTAATGAGACCAATGATTGTGTGCTCATGGTCTCAAAGGAGGTATCTACTTCTTTCCACTAGTGGATTTTGAATTCTACATGTTAGCATCATATTTATTGCAGAGAGGAGCTATTTGCTTCTTGGAGAGTAGTTAGGATATTATTTATTTGTTAGATAGATCAAGCTATGATCAAGGACACTGGATCGTCAATGTGAAGACACATGATGGAGCAGTAAGAAAATTGGATGAGGTTTGATATATATGCGATTTTAGAAGAAATCTAATTTTTACTGAGCAAACTGAATTCAAATAGCTATAGATAGAGAGCTAGTGATGGAATCCTGTAGTTCATGCATGGTAGTAGGATAATCTTGAGGGAAAGAAACTATGGAGGACATTACCTCTTGGTAGGAAGTTCAGCATGAGATGAAGGTTTAGAAGCTAGTGGAAGTCTAGTGCAAGGTGGAGCTCCAAGAGTAGGTGGATCAAACATAAGATGCGAGACTCAGAAGGATGATAGGCGATGTCGTAGAGTGAAGTTTCTATTATCGTAGGAGGCTACTCTGAGCAGGTCTCAGGTCAGGTGAGTCATAGCATACAATGGAGGTGGAATCAAGTGGCTTGAATCGACTCCCATATTTGTCCATCCATGATCAGCAAGCATATGTCCTAGGGCATGGGGGTGAGGCAAGATCACCTAGAAAGATCTCTAGATTAAGTGGAGGCTGAATATCAAGTCGAGATGAAGATTGTTGAGAAAATATCTCAAATTTGACTCACAGTGAGTCCATAGCAAGGAGAAGCCCAAGAAGAAAGCCCACATGAAGAGCAGCCTGAGAAGGGGCTAGCCCAGCCAGGCATGCGGCTTAGATGAGTGCGCAACCCAGCCAAGTGTGTGACCTAGCAGACCCGCACAGCCCAGTGCAAGCATGCGCAGGACAGTGCACAGGAGGCCCAAGAGGATGTGGTTGGACCGCATGGTCTATTGTGGTCCACCACCACATGGCGTCTCCATGCAGTCCATAGCACCTACATGGACCCTTAAGGGTTTATGACTGAAAAATGCAGCTCATAGGTTGATGTGGTGTGCGGGGATTTGACTAGGATCACCATAGGCACGGTCTATGGGTGGTGCACGAGTGCAGTAATAGCTGATTTGCGCAATCCAATGGTCCAAGGTGCTTCAAGCTTTGATCAAATGGGTAAAGGGTTATTTAAAGTTGCAATTGGAGTCTTGTTTCCACTTTGGACTCAAATTGGACTCGGTCTAAGGCCTTTAAAAGGCCTTATGGGTAGACGGAGACTATGGTGTGGTTGGTAGAGAACCCAGCATGGTAGTAGTGGTCTTAGCTTGGTAGTAGGTAGCGGACCATAGAGGGCACTAGTAGAGAGCAGAAACAAGGGCTTTGGATAGACTATCAGGTAGTGGTTAGAAAGATAGGGAATCTCCAAGAGAGAAAGCTTCATGAGGGAGAGTACTTCTTATTGAGAGAGAAGAATTGATGTATGAGGGTTGAGAGTGTGATCTCCTCCTATAATTTTTTTTCTCATAGTGAAGCTTGCATGCCCCTTGAAGGTAAGCTTTAGCTTAATCCACATATTTAATTATATACTTTGGTTTATCTCTTCTTTCTTTCTATTATGGTGTCGACATCATCACCGGTATATCGATTCTAGATTTGGAAGATCCATATTCTACATGAGGAATCATCCCAAGAGGTGGTGCCAGAGCAAGTGATCTTACGATAATTGATATTAGAGTAGCTCTAGGCATAACAGTGAAGCTGGTCGGCCATGTCCTTCGATGGTAGCTACTATGGTGGCTCTAGGTGCAATGCTCTCTAGCTGCGCTACTAGTTTGCCCATAGAGGTCAAAAGGAAGAAAATCTCTAATCTCTATGATACTCCAAGCTCCCTAACCCTGGCCTAGCTCTTTGCTACTCTAGCATGAATCCTCCCCTGAGATGAGCAGCTTCTTGAGCCAATGCAGAAATATCTTTGTACTTCTTCGGTCTAGCTTACTACTCCAATATCCTCTTAGATTGATTGGCCATCTCACTCCTCAGTCCTTGTAGCTCAGTTTGTATTAGAAAAGTGATCTAGGATAGGTTTGCCTGAGGTGCCATGGAATGCTCTCTCTCAATCCTCAACCCATCCAAAACTATCATTGCAATCCTTCTCATCTGATCATCATCCAATCGTACGAAGGAAGGCTAAGTAGGTTGAGATACTCCGACAAGTGTCACTAGTGGTGTGGATGTTGAGGGTGCTACTATTGAGGGTATCTAAGGCTCTACTACTGGTGGAGGAGACTCTAGCTTTGAATTTGGTTATGCTCTACTCAGCCCAACCTCATCTCTCACTTGGTCCTGGTCAGGGTTCCTTTGAACCCATCGACCATCCAACTTATGGTACCTATGCGATATAGGGCCCATTCATTATAGGTGTCCAAATGTATCTCAGGTGGTCTCTCCCTCAAGAGCAACTTCAAACTCTTTAAAGACAAGTGTGAGGGTCATGCCATATGGCAGATAGGCTTTTGCCTTGCCGGTTGCCTCTCTCATCTAGTGGAACATCAATGCTAGAAGATTTAGGGGGATTTGCCTTGCCGGTTGCCTCTCTCATCTAGTGGAACATCAATGCTAGAAGATTCAGGGGGATGCCTTGAATCACCTATTGCATGATGATCATATCCCTCTCAGAGATGAAATCAAATTGGTTGATCTTTGGGAAGAGGATTCTCCTGATGATGTGGTGGAGTCTTATTTCAATGGATAGCTATTTAACAAAGAACTCCTCTAAGACATCGACTTGCTCCCTCTCACGGATAGCTTTGAGTGCTGCAACTTCATCAAACAGATGACTTGGTGCAAGACCTTAGCATGACAACTGAAGAATGCATGCAAACCTCTGCTCTATCAAAATAATCCACGTTCCCTTCACTATGGCCTTAACACTTCCAGATCCCCATTGAAGACTATCGTAGAACTCTTGTATTAGGCTTGGGTAAGTCATAACATCTAAAGACCAAAGAAACTTGCATCCTTGCTCCTTTACTTTCTGCCTAATCGAAAAGTACCCTTTCTCGAAAACCTAAAATCTATCTTACAGTTTGTGGCCACCACACGTGTAGTAAGAGAAACTCCAAATAGAGGGGAATGAGGTGAGAAGGTGGAGGCACGAGTGCACTGGGTGGAGGCAAGTCATTTCGAGTCTTGGTCCTCTTGGCTTGGTCTTCACCCTAGAACCACTTTAAACAATATACAAGTTGCTTCCTCAGACCCATTCATGCTCAAAACCAAAGAAAATCAAGGAGAATCAAAGGAAAACAACAAGATGAAGGCTCAAAAGGGTCGAGCAAAACTATTGGAGAGGTCCTAGGGCAAATGGTGAACGAAGAAAAGTGATCTGGAAAGGGATGGCTTGACTTTAAAATGAGTGGTCCTAACTAGGAGTCGACTCGAGTTTTTTTGCTAGATTCAACTCAAGTTGGAGTCCACTCGAACTCGAGCATGAGTCAACTCGAGCTCAGTCTCTGATTGAAAATGATGATTTTTTTTTTCAAAAGAAAAATCAACACTTAAAGTAAGAGACAGCTCAAGTGAGTGCAAACAAGAGAAAATCAACTTGGAATCAATTAAATAGGGTTCAAAGAGATTAAATTAGATAGTTTGAAGGAGAGAGAAAAATGGTTACTAACTTCTAACTTCTTTTTAATCATACTGAATCTTTCTTCACTCAAGAGTTTGGTAAAGATGTCTGCTAATTTTCTATCGGTGCTCACAAAATTAGACAATACATCACTATTTTGAACATGATCTCGTATAAAGTGATTTCTTATTTCAATGTATTTAGTTCTTAAGTGCTGAATTAAATTTTTAGTTAAGTTTATTACACTTGTATCATCTTATAAAAATTTTATTTAATTTAGTATCATAATTCTATAGTTATTGCTAATCTATAAGATTTGAGCACAATAACTTTTAGCTATAATATTCAGCTTCAGTCATGGATAATGCTATCAAATTTTATTTTTCGTTAAACCAAGAAATCAAGTTAATTTTTAGGAATTGATAATTCACTTATGCTTTTTTTATCAAATTTGTAACCAGCAAAACTAGCATAAAATATTTAATCAATTTAATAGAAGAATGTCTAGAGTACCATAAACCAATATAAAATATACTAATTAAATATCTAAGTATTCTTTTAATAGCAAATAAATGTGATTCTTTTAGATTAGACTAAAATCTTACATACACATAAATACTAAATATTATATCAAGTCTACCAGTAGTAAGATAGACTAAAGATTCAATTATATCTTGATAAAATTTAAGATATATATTATTACTATTTTCATTCTTATCAAGCTTACATAAGGGACTTACAAGTGCACCAATTGGCTTGCTATCCTCCATTATAGATTTTTTAAGTATTTTCTTTATATATTTGATTTGGTTGAAGATTTCTTTTTTAATTTCTTTGATTTGGAATCTAAGAAAAATTTAATTCTTCCATCATACTCATTTCAAACTCTCCTTGCATTAACTTAGCAAACTCTTGATAAAGAGATTCATTAGTAGCACCAAATATAACATCATTTACATAGATTTGTACAATCAACAAATCATCATCATTTTTTCTATAGGATCAACATTTCCTCTAGTAAATTTATTATTAAATAAAAATTTACTTAATCTTCATACCATGCATGAGGTGCTTGCTTCAATGAATACAATGCTTTATTTAGTTGAAAATATGATTTCAGAAGGCATGATTTTCAAAACTAAGAGATTGTTCAACACACACCTCCTTAGCAATACATTCATTTAAAAATATACTTTTGACATTCATTTGATAAAGTTTGAAATCCATGAAATATGTAAATGCAAGCAACAATTTAATAGCTTCTAATCTAGCAACCGAAATGAAAGTTTTAAGAAAATTAATTCCTTCTTCTTGATTATAATGTTTAATAACTAATCTAGCTTTATTTCTTACAACTACTTTATTTTCATCTAGTATATTTCTATATATTCATTTAGTTCTAGTTATTGTGTAATCTACAAAGTCTACTTACCAATATCCAAATCTTATATTTTTAAAATTAATTAATTCCTGTTGTATTGTATTAATCCAATTTAGATTATTTTCAACTTCTTTAATTGATTTAAGTTCTATTTGAGATACAAAAATCTAATGATTATTGATATTTTTCAAGAAAAATCAAGTTCTTATCTCTTATGATGGATCATAAGATCTTTTGGATATCCATAGGCATACCTCTATTCTTTGGATAGACCCTTGTTTTGTCCTCGAATGCTCTTCTGCTTTTCTTCTTCTTTAGCATCCTTATGATCTCCATCCATATTTTATGATGAAACTTCTTTGAGTGTTAAATTTTTTATTCCTTTGTCTATGATTTTGGCATCATTATTAATAATATCTTTCTTTCTTGAAGATAAGTCATTAGTTTTATCAAATACAATATAAATAGATTCTTCAACAACTAAGGTTCTTTTATTAAAGATTCCATATGTCTTACTAGCTGAAGAATATTCTATAAATATTCTTGCATCTGACTTAACATCAAATTTATCAAATTTATCTTTTCTCTTGCCTAGTAAGACAACCTAGGGGGCGGGGGGGGGAGGTAAATTGGATTTTTCAAAATTTAAACAAACTATATACTATTTTTGAAACTAGTAAAGTGTTGAAGTATATTGAAATGTAATGTAGCTAAGTATGTAGAAATGTAAATGCAATGTAAAGCAAAAAATAAGGGCAATTACAAATACAAGAGATTTATAGTGGTTCAGTGCTTCTTGTACCTACGTTCATTTCCCAAGATTCACTTAAAAATTTTGCTATAATCTTTTCAAGATTATAGTCGAATAGTTTTTCTAGACTCACTATCCAAAATCTAGTTAATTTTATATCGGATCACCATCCATAATCAAATCCTAAGCCAATCCTTGGCTTACAATCCAATTATTAGGCTTGGATAGGCCTTCTTCTTAGCTTCAAAATCCTATTAAAGCTAAGTTATAAGAAGTACAAAGATTAAATAATAAAATAAATACAAAGCTTCTTTAATGAGAAAGAATATCGATGAAGCTTTAGAATCTTCTTTGATGGAAGCTTTTGATCAAATGAGCTTGTCTTCTTGCTAAAAGGAATCTCTTGATTTGATGTTTGAATGAGCTAGGAATGGAATGCTCTCTTTACAAGACTTTTTAGATTTTTTTATTTTATTTTGATTTCTCTTAATGATTGATTTTTCTTAATCTCTTCTTCCAGGTATTTTGTAACTCCTTTTTCATATTTGGTAGGCTGGAGAAAGATTTTTGACCGTTGAGAGACTGAAAGTAGCCATTTGGAAGCAAACTACATAGTTTTAAATATTCTGCAGAAAACTAGCCATTGGAGCTTCAATCGACTCATCATTTCCCTCAAGTCAACTTGACCGTCTAGTGAGTCCACCTCTAAACTTTGCCCTAAAAGTCATACTCTCTGTATTTCTCTGAGGCCTCGACTCGAGAAACTCAAGTTGACTTGGTCCTTTGCTTGAGACCACCCTAAACTTTGTTCTGAAAATCATACTCTCTGTATTTTTTCTAAGACCTCAACTCGAGGAACTCGAGTCAGCTCGGCCCTCTACTCGAGATTTAAACTTTTTCAAAATGAATTTTCTTTTCTGCCACTGTTCACTCAAGTCGACTCAAGCTTAACCATGAGTTGACTTGAGAGCATGCTAGCTGAAACTTTTACAGACTTCTTTATCTTTCCATTTTAGCTCAAGCTGAATAGCCATCTTTAGAGGTCAACACAAGGGCTTTTATACTGAAAATTTTTTACTTTGTTCAATTGAATTTCTCTTCAATTTTGGTCTGAAAATACCTTTGGTAAGTCTTGCTTTGGGGATGTTTTATACTTCAAAATCGTCCAACTTCTTATTAATTTTCAAATGTACTTCTAGGGATTTATCTTTTGATATTCTATAATTCATCCTAAAATATGATCTTAAATAATTCATTAGTCCAAATATATACTCAAATATTTTGTTACTCATCAAAATCAATCCTTGGAATTAACAATCTTTTTTTTTTGATGATGACAAAACTTTGAGTATATGAGCAAGAGATATATAAAATGATTGTATTGGATATGAAAGTATAGCCTTTTCATAGTTTCATATTTAGCTCCCCCTTAGTTTATGCTTATATCTTTAATGTATTTTATTAATTCAGATTTAAGTTTGCTACATGTGCTTGCTTGAATGGTGAGTTATCGACATTTATCAGTATATATGCCAAGCATGAATATTGAAAAGCATGTTTTCACATGTGCCATACTTATATTCAGTACATAAGGTGTGTATCAAGGCACAAGCTCATAGTGCTTATTATTTTTGATATTGCTTACAATGCCTATGTTAACTCTATTGCTTCCTTCATCATTGGCATTCAATGTTAATAAGTAATATATTTAGTGCTTATAAATATTTACACCAAATGTTCATAAAAAATTAAGAGTGCTCATGTACATCAAAATATGCTGATGTGAATTAAAATATCTAAAATGCTTAAACTCTCAAAAATCCGAAACTGCATATCATATATGCTCTCAAAAATCCAAAACTGCATATCATATATGCTCATATATGCTCATATACATCTTACTCCCCTTTTTGGTCATCAGTCCAAAAGGATGACCATATGTCATAGATGAACATCACACATGATCATATCAAGAGAAGGGAATAATGTAAAGATAAGTGATTATATGTGATCTTCATTGCATTTACAAAATGAATGTGTTGGATCAATATCGATCACAACACACCAGGATACTATGACATAACATGTCCAAACCAAGACTAAGTCAAGCAATTACAGATAAGTGTTCAGAAAGCACCTAATATAAAGACAAGTACAAACATATACTCCTAGTACAAAGATAAGCCTAAATATATAAACCTAAAATATCAAATGACTAGACATCAGCTCCCTATGATGCTATTCATTATCTGAAGAGATCTCTAGTGTCTTGGATGATGAGGCTCGAGATAAGGATGGTCTAGCTCTCTTGCTCCTAGTCCTAGCTGATGGCCCAACCATCTATGAAGGAGTAGGCTCCACACCAGCATGAGTATAGACTTTGAGTGGTGGTCTACTCTCACCAGTGGATACCTGAGTGGATTGAATAGAAGACATGGATGGAGGACGAGGCATGGTAGCTCTGGCGGCTGCATCTGCTGCTACTACTGCTGGTATTGCACCTAAAGAAAGTCTCACAATTTTTTCTAATTAGACTACCTATCGTTCTAAGTACAAAAATGATCCCTTGCTTTTGTGCCTAATCTAATCCACTGATAGCTGCCATCATCTCTATCCCACCTATCTCAACTCTCCCTCTAAGTCGAGCAATCTTCTCAATAATGCTAGAAAGGTCAGTAGCTATATCATGTGTCTGCTCCCTCTACTCTACGATAGTGAGCCTCAGAGAAATAGATCTCATCTCTGTCTGCACACTCTCTACCCTTTCAGATAAAGCCTATATCTCTCTACTGACTCTAGTAGAAATCATGTCTGTCAATCTCTCCATAGATGTAGAGTCAGTAGCTGGTGGCTGAAGAAAAATGCCTGCAGGTAGAGCTCAAGGAGTCACTAGTGTACTAGGAACAGGTGCAGTAGGAGTAGAGGGCCTCCTATCTCCTCCACTCTTGGTTCTCTCCTCTCTTGACTAGAGATATTCTTAACCCATCTTCCTATTTCTATATAGTACTGCATCCTAGTCAAGGCTTTGATATCATAAACATCAAAGTGAGATAGTCTTTTGCATCCTTCATTTTTCAATGACACTCCCACTGTCTCAAATACTCGGGTCAAAGCCTTACCATAAGGTAAATATACTTTATTCCTAACATCTACCTCTCTAATATGATGTATCATAATACTAGGTAGATTTAGTAGAATGCCCTAAACAATATGGTACATCATGCACAACTCCCTCTCAGAAATAATATGGTACATCATGCACAACTCCCTCTCAGAAACAAACTCATGTCTTGCTAATTTTGGAATAAAAATTTCACCAATAATATGATGCAACACTCTCATTTTCACTGACAGGATAGGTGCTAGGATATCTTCGACTACATTATCTCTTTCCACAAAAAGTCTTAGCCTAGCTTTTTTGTTAGATAGTCTATTGGATATGAATCCATCTCTTGTAATCCCAAAAATTTGTGCTAAGCTTTTGAAGGAACCAGATCTAGGATTTCACGAGTAGATCTTAAAACTTTTTTAGAATCAGACAATAAAAGACTTAAATAAATTAAATATTTATTTAAATAAATATATAAATACCTAGATCTTAGATCTATTACATGATCAAGGTATGATATTAAATCAGAAATTAAAAACATAAAGGAGAAGGAAAGATTGATCACATCAATCTAGATCTACACTACATCTAATGCAGGTATGAAATCAATAGATCAGATCTATTACCTGTTCTAACTTGCTGATCCAGGCTTGAGGATGAAGTCATGAGCCGCACATACATCCGACCTCTAGGAGTCATCCACACGAATCTATGAACTCTAATATGAAGTTTGATGCAGAAAATCAGCACAGCATGCTAGTATCATGCTGATCCTTCTTTGACGGTCGATCCGATGCTCCCTTATTCAAAACTTGGACTCTCTAAAATATGAGAAGGAAGAGAAGAGTTTTCTAATCTGAGACTCTCTTAGAAAAAACTCAAAAGAAGGAGGAGAGATGAAGAATAAAATAGCCCTAGAAGAAGACCCTCTTCTTCTTCTCTTTTCTCTCACCTAGATACCTAGTTTGGTGCCTATGGAACCCCCATGCCCAAAGACCCTCTTCCTCTGATTTTTATATACCCCAAACCTCTCTCAAAGTTATATATTTCACAAAAAAATCAGACCAAAATTCATCCAAAATTTATAAAAAAATAAGAGTCCTTGTCTAGGTCAAAAACTAGATAAGGCAGGACTAGATTTGGCAAGTGGTTGGGGCGCCCAACTCTTAGGCGCCCCCACCTTCTTTTTCTGCCATGGACCAGCAAGGGGGGTGCACAAAAAATCCCACTTTTACCATGAAAATCAGAGAAAATAAAGAAGGATGGGTCGGCACACTATGGGAAGAGTTTTGAGTTGTTAGGATTCTATTATATAGAATTCAAACTCAAAATAACTTTCCATCAAAAAGGATATGTCCATAACTTATTCCAAATAAGTGGGAGAGGGAGAGAAAGAAGGGGCATGAGAAGCCCTGGGTGTAGAGAATTTTCATGAAAAAAATAAAACAAAAGGGCATGGGGCGTGAGAATTAAGTGGCACAAGTGATAGGGAGTCCTAGTCACACTAGGACTTCTAATTTGACCAAGACTAGGACTCCTATTTTGACTTGGTCAAATAAGATCTTTTAACCAAATAAAATCAAGAGCAAACTAACCCAATTAAATTAGACCCTAACCCATTTAAGAACTTAATTACATCAGATTAAATTAGATTTAGTTTTAATTTAATTTTTTTAATTAAATTAAAAAATTGGGTTGATCCAAGTCTTAGTTGAACTAGGACTAGTTTTTTCTTGCACTTAGCTTGTCCAATAAACTAATTGAACTTGATCCAATCAAGTCCAAACCAAATCTAATTAAATCATATTTAATTAAACTTAATCTCAGCCCTCTGACTTAATCAAATTAAGTCAATTAGCAATCTAATTGCTAATCAATCCTTCTGTAACACTTGCACTAGGTTAAATACCAATCGTATTGATTGTTTAATCCTAGAATGATTTTTAATTATTGATCAACCATCCGATCAGATCATGAGCTCTAATGTGTGTGACCTCATAGGTCCGAACCAAAGTCGGTAGTAAAAAAATAGATTTTTATACCAATCAAAGTGACTATCTAGCAATAATATTCGATGGCTGGATAGGTCGAATGTGTAGAACAACATCCTTAGAATTCATGCAGATATAGTTTTCATATAATTCATCCTCTTGACCAAAATGCTCGTAGGATACCTCAGAGTTCAATTATCAACTCTGATCAAGTTATCCACATTGTATTTCAAAATATCAAATCCATCTGATGGATTACCTTGGCCAAGGTTTTGCTATATTGAAATATAGTGATACATTCTTCTCCAACTCTTAGAGTGGTCAATCCCATCTTGATCATACTCTGACTTCGTAAGTACTTGACTGTGCCCAAAAGTCTTCCATTATTGAATTAGAAATTTAGTTAGTCCGATACCAAAGCATAATGAATTGCTTGTAGGTCACTGAGATGATCCAGATCAAAGGGACACTTATATCTACATCCCATCAGAGACATTCTCGATAGCAGAATGCTTTAGAGTTGGTCATGTTCAATGATGATGTATCTATACATCTCACCTATATGCCATATCAATGTCTCCACACTCCTTAGTTAAGAGGACAACCAACCTATATGGCATACAACGATATATGCTCGATAGATGCTGTCATCTTTATTAATAACCTATTATTTGATCATGAACAAATTTAAGGACTAATCGATAAATCTTCTCTTTATCGAAGCTAAATAGTCTTGAGGACTTCATCACAATAATGGAGTTCATTAGAAGATGAATACTTATGATGAAAAATGTCAAAAATATATTTTATTTATTAATGAATCAATTATAAATATAAAGTAGCTCAACCATCAACAGACTGACAATTGACTTTGGGACATATTTTTCAATAACTTTCACTTGTCCTAAAGCCACTCGGCATAGTATCTAATACCCAACTTTGACTTGTGGTTGTCGAACTTCTTTATTGCCAGACCTTTAGTGAAGGGATTGGCCAGGTCCTCCTTTCCATTGATCTTCTGAAGGTCGACGTCACCTTGATCCATAATCTTCCAGACCAGTTGAAAGCGGCACAAAATATGCTTTATCCACTGGTGTGTCTTCGATTCTTTCACTTGAACAATGGCACCAGTGCTATCACAGTAGAGCAGGATCAGACCATTAAGGGAGGGTGCTACTCTGAGCTCAATGATAAACTTTCTCAGCCACACAGCTTTTTCTACAGCATCTGATGCTGCCACGTACTCTGCTTCATAAATAGAGTCTACCATAGTATGCTACTTGAAACTCTTTCAGTAGATGGCTCTACCATTCAGAGTAAAGATATATTCTGACACGCTTCTACTGTCATCATGATCAGATTGAAAATTGAAGTCTGTAAATTCCATAAGTTTTTGATCTGACTCACCATAAATCAACAATTGGTCCTTAGTATTTCTCAAATACTTATGGCTTTAACCACTTTTCAGTGGTTTTCTCTGGGGTCAGACTGATATCTATTCACTACTCCAAGTGAGTATGCCACGTTTGATCTCGTACATATCATGGCGTATATGATAGATCCTACTGTCGAAGTATATGGGACTCTACTCATACGCTCTCTCTCTCTTTAGGAGTTATCGGACAATCCTTCTTAGAGAGAAAAATTTTATGGCCTATCGAGAGATAGCCTTTTTTTGGAATTCTCTATGCTAAACCTCTTCAGCACAGTATCTATGTACGTGGACTGGGATAATCCAAGCATCCTTTTAGATCTATCCCTATAGATCTTCATCCTTAGGATGTAGGATGCTTCACCTAAGTCTTTCATGGAGAACTATGATGACAATCAAACTTTTATTTCCTATAGTGTGGGGATGTCATTTTCGATTAAGAGAATGTCATCCACGTACAAAATAAAAAATATCACTACTAAATTATTTGCCCATTTGTAAATGTAGGATTCTTCTCCGTTCTTAATGAAATCATACATTTTGATTACTTTATCAAAATGCATGTTCCAACTCTGAGATGCCTACATTAGTCCATAAATGGATCTATAAAGCTTGCACACCTTGGACTCATCTATGGATGTGAACCCCTCAAGTTGTATCATATACACCTCTTTGGTCAACTCTCATTCAGAAAATCTATCTTCACATCCATCTACCAGATCTCATAGTCCAGATGGATAGCAATTGCAAGCATAATCTGAATGGACTTGAGCATTGCCATAGGAGAGAATGTCTCATCATTGTTAATACCATAATATTAACGATACCTCTTGGCAATTAGACGGGCTTTATAGGTCTCCATCTTTCCGTCTGCACCCCTTTTCCTTTTGAAGACCCATTTACACCCAATGGATTTAACCCCTTCGGATGGATCAACCAATATCCATACATCATTGACCTTCATGGACTCCATTTCAGATTTCATGGCCTCAAGCTATTTCTCAAAATCAGATCTCTGCATAGCATCCATATAGGTGATCGGATCCTCATTATTTTCATCGAGTTCGATGGGATCACCATCTTGAACCAAGAAATCATACTATCTATCCGACTGATGTGGTACTCTATGGAAACATCTTAATGGTGCAGGTACACTAGGCTCCAAATTTAATCTAATCATATTTGATTCTGGTTCAACTACAGGTGTTGGTTTTTCTACCTATTGAACTTCATTAAGTTCAACCTTAGAAGTAACAGTTCCTTCACCAAGATTTTTTTTTTCAAAAAGATTGCCTTAAGACTGACGAACATCTTTTATTTATCAGCATGATAGAAATAGTATCCTTTTGTCTCTTTTGGATATCCTATAAATGTGCACTTATCAGACCTAGGTCCAAGTTTATCTATAACTAACCGTTTGATATAAGCCGAGCACCCCCAAATCCTAAGATGTGAAAGTGCTGGCTTACGCCCTGTCCATATCTCATATGGAGTCTTAATTATAGACTTACTTGGAATCCTATTTAATAGATAACAAGTCGATTCGAGTGCATATCCCCAGAAGGATATCGACAAGCTGGAAAAATTCATCATAGATCGGACCATGTCTAACCGAGTTCGATTCCTCATTTCAGACACACCATTATGCTGTGGTATTCCTGAAGGAGTTCATTGGAAGAAAATCCCATTCTCTCCTAGATATGTGAGAAACTCATCGAAAAGGTATTCTTCTCCTCAGTCAGATCGAAGAGTTTTAATACTCTTTCCAATTTATTTTTCTACATCACTTCGAAATTGTTTGAACATTTTAAAAGAATTCAACTTATGTTTCATCAGATAGACATATCCATATCTGGATAGATCTTCTGTGAAAGTAATGAAGTAGATATATCCACTTTTAGCACTTGTGCTCATTGGTCCACATACATTAGTATGTATTAGACCTAAGATCTCAGTGGCTCTTTCATCGTTTCTAGTAAAATGTGACTTGGTCATTTTATCAGGAATACAAAATTCACAGGTTGGAAGTGATTCACAATCACTGAAACTGGTCTTCCATCTCCAACATTCAGGAACCTTTCACCTTGCTCGAATCTTCCATTGACCTGCAATCCCTGCAATGAATTGCAAATATGGTAAG
Source organism: Cocos nucifera (assembly GCA_006176705.1). Lineage (NCBI taxonomy): Eukaryota > Viridiplantae > Streptophyta > Magnoliopsida > Arecales > Arecaceae > Cocos > Cocos nucifera. The sequence goes on from QRFJ01002896.1 coordinate 78,830, forward strand.
GGCTATCGGTATCCAATATCTAATCAGTAATATCATAAATAGAAAAATTGTAAGAAGTTATCATATAAATACCTTGCCAAGTAATAGCTTGCTTTTTTCTCTACCTGTTCGGATCCAGAGAGGCAATGTACTGAGGATAGTTTCTTCTCCAGTGCCCACGCTTCTTGCAAAAAAAGCATTCAGCTTGACTCTTATCGAACTTGATCTTCCTAGTCTGGGCCTACACAGATATCGAACTTGCAAAAAAAGCATTCAGCATTCACCTTCTTAGCTTTCTTCTTCTTATTTTTCTTTCCTTTTCTAAAGGGTCGAGAGCCAGAAGATGAACCTTCCATTAAGTTCACCGACTCTTTGTGGAGTTGGTGATCCTTCTCAAAGTTTTGAAGTAACCCCAGTAACCCGTGGTAGTCTACTTTAGGCTTTGTCATTCTGAAATTAGTAAGAAATGGGAGAAACGACTTGGGCAATGAGTTCACTATTGCATCTTTCCCAAGCTATTTATATAAGAAAAAGCTGAGCTTGCTCAATCGCTCTATCAGCTCGATCATGTACAATACATGATCAGTGACAGAGGCACTGTCTCGCATTCTAGCATTGAAGATGGCACAACTAGTCTTGTGCCTCTTCACGTCATCGGGTGTGCCAAAGAAATCCTCCAATAGTTGAAGCATATCCTTTGGCTAAGCTATCTCAAATCTACGACTGAACTCATCATTCATAGCAACCAGCATGATGCAGCGCATCATGGTCTGATCACGAAGCCACTTCTGGTAAGTGTCTCTAACTATTCCACGTGCATTGGAAGCTAGCTCCTCAGGTATAAAATCCGTCAGCATATATAGGATCCGTTCATGCTCTAGGACTATCTTCAACTTTCAGTACCAGCTACCGAAGTTAGATCCCACCAACTTATCATTGTCCAACAATGATCAGAGCGATAAGAAAGTGGTCATATCTACATCAAGGAAAAACATAACCTAATTAGTAATTGATTCATTAAATCTAAAGATTTAGACTTTAATCAAAAGGTTCTCCTACTATTTATTCGAATTGATAGCCTCTACCTCTAATCCGAGGAATTATCATAATTTTTTAGTGGGTACTAGAATCCACATAGACTGTACATGAGTCCAACTTTGGTTGGCCCACCCATGTACATCTAAGGGTAGGTTCATAATCAATTATTTCTTCAAACAACTTCTAGTAATTAAATTTTACCCTAGCCCTTGATTAGTTGGCTTTGGCCTTCTCAGAAAAGAATCCAGTTAAGTCCAACCATTAACATGACCATACTTGGTCCATCTAACCAATCAATGATTAGGCCCAACTTTGGTTGGCCCACCTGACCACCATTTAGAAAGATGTATCCAAGAGATCATATAATGAATGATAATTCCATCAACCAATAAGCATCAGACCTTTGGACCTCTAATGATTATCCAACTGATGGACCCATTATCATCTACTTTAATAGGAGGCTATGATCTAATTATCATATAACTATTTCATTTTAGGGACCTAATAATTTTAGAGAATTTATTTATAGAAGTGAGTAGGTCAGATTAACTAGCTTATCATGATCCTCCCACTGGCTTCACTAAGTCAGCTTAAGGGAGACCACTAACAAGCTGGTCTAGGAGCACCTAAATCAGTCATATTGATTTATCTAGCTGACATGGGTCAACTCAAATTATCAAGTGATCTGATCAAAACTCAATCTCACCAAAAAGGCTAGGTAAGTGAGATCGGTGGAAGAGTCTACCAAAGCTTGCCTTAGACATTATAAAAAATGGCCAGATAAGCGGTCTGCCAATTAAAAACCATCGATCATATGTGCCAAACTTATCTTAGACCTCAACTGGTTTAATTAGTGTTGATTAGATCAACCTAACAATTCGAGCTAGACCTCTTAGCCAAAAATCAAGTCCATTTGGTTCTTGTTAAAGACATGGATTTAACCAACTATAACTATTGTAATTGATCTAGAGAATCCTTGACCTAATCTAAGACAACAATTGATTAAATTTAGTCAATTCTCTAATTAAGTCCATTCTTTAATCTAACCTTAGGTCTAACCCAATTAATGGACCTAATCTCCACTAACCCATTAACCTAATATGTTATGATTCATGTCATAGGATCTTCAATTTACAATCCTAGAACCTAATCAAATAACTTCTTAATTCTTAATTAAGTTTGGGCTAAGGGTTGGAGTTTGGCTTTTCGAAAATGATTTTCATATTTGTAAAATATTTTTACAATATGCTTCTATCAACCAAGTTGCATGTTTGATTCATAATCAATATGCAAGTAAAATAAATATGAAACTACTTTAGATCTAATCTAAATAGGTTTATATAATTGAAATAATTTCAATAATAATCAATCATAAATCTTCCAAGATCAAATCTAACATATTTATGATGATTAAAATTAGATTAAAAAAATTTTAATTAGATCATAAAATTTCTTAGATCTAATCTAAAATTTTATGATCAATATTTTAGATCAACACGTACTAGGACAATCTTTCCACTGTAAGGGGTAGATCTTACAGCAAGACAACCTTATGGCAGTCTGTGTAATCTACAATATTTTATTTTTAGATTTAAAATTATTTTAAATCTATTAAATTATAAATAAAATTAAATCTAATTTAATAAATTTATAATTAGAGTCAGATCATCATAAACTAGGATAACCTTTTTACTGTAAGGGATAAACCTTACAGCAGGACAACCTTATGGTAGTTTACGAGATCTAGATTTTTAATTTTCGATTTAATAATTAGATTATAAATTAGATCTAATCTAAAAAATAATTTAAACATGCATAAAAATCATATAATAAGAACCTGGGCTCTGATACCAATTGAAGGAACTAGGATTTCATGGGTAGATCTTGAAACTTTTTTAGGATCAGACAGCGAAAGATTTAAATAAATTAAATATTTATTTAAATAAATATATAAATATATAGATGTTAGATCTATTACATGATCAAGGCATGATATTAAATCAAAACTTAAAAACATAAAGGAGAAGGAAAGGTTGATCACATTAACCTAGATCTACACTACATCTGATGCAGGTATGAAATCAATAGATCAGATCTACTACCTATGCAAGTTAGACATTCTAACCTGTTGATCTAGACTTAAGGATGAAGTCATGAGCTGCACATGCATTCGGCCTTTAGGAGTCATCAACACGAGCCTACGAACTCTAATCTAAAGTCTGATGCAGGAAATGAGCACAGCATGCTAGTACCATACTGATCCTTCTTCGATGATCGATCCGACATTTTTTTCTTCAAAACTTAGACTTTCCAAAATATGAGAAGAAAGAGGAGAGTTTTCTAATCTGAGACTTTCTCAGAAAAAACTCAAAAGAAGGAGGAGAGATGAAGAATAAAATAGCCCTAGAAGAAGACCCTCTTCTTCTTCTCTTTTTTCTCACCTAGACACCTAGTTTGGTGCCTATGGAACCCCCATGTCCAAGGATCCTTTTTTTCTAATTTTTGTACACCCAAAACCTCTTCTAAATCTCTATATTTTATAAAAAAATTAGACCAAAATTCATCCAAAATTTATAGAAAAAGAAGAGTCCTTGTCTAGATCAAAAACTAGACAAGGCAGGACTAGATTTGGCAAGTGGTTGGGGCGCCCAAGAGGGGGCGCCCCTACATTTTTTTTCTACTATGGACCACCAAGAGGGATGCACAAAAAATCCCACTTTTACCATGGAAATTAGTGGAAATAAAGAAGGATGGGTCGGCACACTATGGGAAGAGTTTTGAGTTGTTAGGATTCTATCATATAGAATTCAAACTCGAAACAACTTTCCATCAAAAAGGATATGTCCATAACTTATTCCAAATAAGTGGGAGAGGGAGAGAAAGAAGGGGCATGAGAAGTCTTGGGCATAGAGAATTTTCACATAAAAAAAAAATAAAAGGGCATGGGGCATGAGGATTAAGTGGCACAAGTGATAGGGAGTCCTAGTAACACTAGGACTCTTATTTTGACTTGGTTAAACAAGGTCTTTTAATCAAATAAAATAAAGAGCAAACCAATCCAATTAAATTAGGCCCTAACTTATTTAAGAACTTAATTAAATTAGATTAAATTATATTTAATTTTGATTTAATTTTTTAATCAAATTAAAAAATCGGATTGACCCAAGTCCTAGTTGAACTAGGACTAGTTTTTTTTGCACTTGGCTTATCCAATAAACCAATTGAACTTGATCCAATCAAGCCCAAACTAAATTTAATTAAATTATATTTAATTAGACTTAATCTCAGTCCTCTATCTTAATTAAATTAAGTTAATTAGCAATCTAATTGCTAATCAATCCTCTTATAATACTTGCACTAGGTTAAACACCAATCGTATTGATTGTTTAACCCTAGAATGATTCTTAATCGTTGATCAACCATCCGATCAGATCATGAGCTCTAATGTGTATGACCTCATAGGTCTGAACCTAAATTGATAGTATAAAAATAAATTTTTATATCAATCAAAGTGACCATCTAGCAATGGTACCCGATGTTCGGATAGGACGAATATGTAGAACAACATCCTTAGAACCCATGTGGATATCATTTCCATATAATTCATCCCCTTGACCAAAATGCTCGTATGACACCTTAGAGTTTAACTGTCAACTCTAATCAAGTTGTTCATGTTGTATTTCAAAATATCAAATCCATTTGATGGATTATCCTGGCTAGGATTTTGCTATATTGAAATATAGTGATACATTCTTCTCCAACTCTTGAAGTGGTCAATCTCATCTTGATCATACTCTAATTTTGCAAGTACTTGACTGTGCCCAGAAGCCTTCCATTACTGAATTAGAAATTCAATTAGTTCGATACCAAAGCATAGTGAGTTGCTTGTAGGTCACTGAGATGATCTCAGGTCAAAGGGACACTTATACCTATATCCCATCAGAGACATTCTCGACAGCGAAATACTCTGAAGTTGGCCATATTCAATGATGATGTACCTATACATCTCATCTATATGCCATACCAGTGTCTCCATACTCCTTGGTTAAGAGGATAACCAACCTATATGGCATACAGCGATCTATGCTCGATAGATGCTGTCATTCTTATTAACAGCCTATCATTTGATCGTAAATAAATTTAAGGACTAATCGATAAATCTTTTCTTTATCAAAGCTAAATAGTCCTAAGGACTTCATCACAATAATGGAGTTTGTTAGAAGATGAATACTTATGATGAACAATGCCAAAAATATATTTATTTATTAATGAATCAATTATAAATATAAAGTAGCTCAATCATCAACAGGCTGGCGATTAGCTTTGGGACACATTTTCCAACAGCTTTCCCATGAAACCTCAAGTTGAACTCCTTTCATAGTTGATACAATATCAGATCCACCTCTTTTAAGATTTTCATAGAATTTTCTAACTAGTTTAGGGTTCATGGGAATGTTCATTTTGCAAAAATCCTTTCATATCATTTTTTCAATCCAACTTCCAATAGAAAAACTATAACTTTCAAAAAAATCAAAATCAATCCACTCCATGGCTATTGCCCAAGTGGCCATTCTACCTATGGGAGAGGGCTATGGAGGGGAGCCCGAAATATCTTGATTCGGTTCGGGTTCTTCTTGAATGGGTTGCTTGGATGGTTGAGGTGTTCGAAGGCTCGAGATGCTGCTCATTCTATATGAGCTTTTCTTTTTCTTTCTCGTTCCTCGACATTTTGTGTTGAACAAATTTTCTGCAATCTCTGCTGTTAGATGTATGCCCTAGAAGTCAGATTAGCAAACACTTGTAATATATTTCTAAGAATAATTTTATAATTTTAATTATAAATAAAAAATAAATTATTTTTCTATCATAGTGTGTATTTAAAGTATCTATGATACATCTTTTGAGTTAATGGTAATAATAATTCATATTTTTAATTCTTAAAAATATGAATTATTATTACCATTTAGAACTGATTGAATAAAGATCTTTTCCACACCAATAGGTCTCTAATTGGTCGAGGTGATGTGGCACTGCATGGCGCAGCAATGTCTATTTAAACCTTATCTACGCCTAGGATTTTATTCTTTTGCCCATCTACCATGCTGCAAGGCTACCCCTCATCTTCTCCATGCCATCCTCTGATCCTCTCTCTTCCCTCTCCATACCTAAGGAGTTGGGCGCAATTCTAGCAAGAGTCCAAGGAGTATTGGCGCCCAGATCAGGAAGAAGGTAGCACTATTTCAAGAGATAATTACCGCTATTTCAAAAGAAGTTTCAAAGAACCTTTAGATCAGATTTAGATCTGATCTTTGGAGCATTGATTCAAAAGGAGAAGACCTCTAGATCCTGCTTGAGTGAACTCTAGTAGAGGCCAGGCATGTGCGTAGCTCGATCCAAAACCTCAGGAGTGTCAGGATCATCGTCAAGGTAATCAAATTATCCTAATCAGGTACATCAGATGTTCTTTACTTAGATTTAATTTTTATATTTAATATCAGATTTGATCAGATCATAAATTTTTTTTTTAGAAAAGTCCATCTTAGATCTGATCTGATTTGGATGATCCTACGGTAGAAAATAGAGATTTTCCATCCGAAAGAATGTAGCACTATTTTAAGAGACGATTGCTGCTACTTCAAAAGGAGTTTTGAAGAATCTTTAGATCAGATCTAGATCTAATCTTTGGAGTATTGATTCAAAAGAAGAAGATCTCTAGATCTTGTCCGAGCAGACTCCGATAGAGGCTAGGCATGTGAGTGGCTTGATCCAGAACCTCAGGAGCATCAGGATCATCGTCAGGATAATCGAATTACCCTAATCAGGTACATCAGATGTTCTTTACTTAGATTTAATTTTTATATTTAATATCAGATTATCTCAATCAGATCTAAAAACTCTTAGATCTAATCAGATTATAAAATTTTTTTTAAGAAAAATCTGTCTCAGATCTGATCAAATCTGGATGATCCTGTGGCAGAAAATAGAGATTTTTCTTCAACTGGTATTAGAGCCAGGTTAGCAGTTCTTCAGATCTATTTTAGATCTAATTTTATTTTTATTTATGATCTAATATTAAAAAATTTTAGATGTTACATCAGATGTGAAATCAAAAAATTAAAAATTAAATGATTAGATCTATAGTGTATGAGATGCATAACTAGACTAAGTATAGAATAGTTCTATGTGTAGTCTAGTATAATCATATTTTTAATTTAATTAAATATAATTTTAGATTTATCTTACTTTTATTTTTTTGATATTATAAATATTTTAATTAGATCTAAAAACTAAAAAAATATATAATTTTTAATTTTTAATTTATTCATATGAGATATGAAAGATGCATGTTTAGACTAGTTGTAGAATAGTTTCATGAACTATCTAGAATAATTTTATTTTGATGCGATCAATTTAAATTCTATTTTTTAGATATTATATGTGATATATCAGATATGAAAGCATGCATGTTTAATTAAGTTATGATACATGAGATGTTTGCAAGGCATGTATAGGTTAGATTATTAATTGTATATACGATATATAATTTAGATCTAACTAGTTTTGCAGTAGAAAATATATTTTTGATTAAGACATTCCCCTTGGCTGTCCAGTCATAAGAACAAAGTAGAGTTTAAAGGCCCTCTCCTTCCATTCGATGGGATATTCTTATGGCATGTAGGGATATTGCGCATTCATCCTTAATCATAAATTAGAACTTATTTTTCTGCAAAATCCTAGATCCTGAAATCTTAGGATTTTAATACATATTTTTATTTATGAACCCAAACTTAATTAAGAATTAAGATTATAAAATTAATTAGATCTAAAATTATGAATTTTAAGATCTAAGACACCTTCATAAATTTGGGTTCGGGCTTGGGTAGCTTAATTAGGTCTAGCAGTTGATCAAATCGAATCAAGAGTTGATTAGGTGGAATCAAGAGTGCTTAGAATTAACCAACTCAATAGGATTAAGTCTGGATCAAGGTCGACTCACATTCACATGTGGTTGACCAAGTCAAGACCTAATTTGGCTCTACAGTTCAAGCTTGAATTATAGCCTAATTTGATTGGTTCTAGTTTGATAATTTGGTATCTAAGATAAATCTGGCAGATACGATTGACTGATTTTTAATTAGGAGCTACTCAACCTAAATGCATTCTTGTCGAGTTAATGGCATATTCCTTCCACTGGTCTCACTTACCTGGCCATTTGTGTCGATCCAATTCTGATTAGTAGTAGTTAACAATTTGAGCTAATCCATGCCATTAGGTTAGTCATAATTATTATGACTAAATCAAGTCAAGTTTAAAGAGACCTGAATCAAATCTTCCAAAAAAGTATTAAGTCATAGGTCTTCCACCATTGTAGATGTGCAGATTCTTCTCAGAGTTGATTGTTCTCGGCTGGATACAGTGGTTCAATTAAACCGAAAAGATGCAATCATGTCTATTAGGCATTGGATGCTATGGGTAGGAGGATGGGTTGGGCTGAATATTCTGGATATGGTAAGGGACTCAATCTGAAATTCAATTCATGCAAATGGTGGGTTTGACTTAACTAAGGAGTGGATCAATATTTCAGACATGGTGAGATTCATGAATTAGAGACTAAATTTGGGTGCACCATGATTAGAGAATCATTGGATAAGAGTTGTTTACTCATCAGTTGACCCATCGCTAATAACTATTAGGTGAGGTGGTGAGCCAATTGGTGGGACCGCACCATCCACTAGAAATCAAATGATCATGGAGATTTTTGCATCTCTACCAAGGAAGTGTAGGGATCCGAGAAAATAGTGAAAGTCTAATATATTTAAAAATAAAATTTTTAAATAAATTAGTTAAATCTAATTATAAAATCTAACTAGAAATTTTGACTCTTTATAAAAAAATATCTATGTCAAATCTACTAGCCTGTATCCTAGACACCCATAGATTGATTGGATCCAACTGCAAGGATTGGCTTTAAAATTTCAAAATTATTTTGGATTCTCAGAAGTTGACTTATATGTTGGAATGGGATCCTTTCACTTTATCAGCTAGTCCATTCACAGAACAGAGAGCATCTATGAAAGAGTAGATGGATGATGATAATAAGTCAGGTATTACATGTTGGGCTCGATGTCTGATGAGCTACAGTGCTAACATGAAGATATAAAGACTAGCCGCCAAATATTGGCTCACCTACAAGAGTTGTTTGGTGAACTATTTTTGGCCAAAAAGTCTATAAAAATTACATTCAATAAGAAACTATGACAAAAATGATAATCACTAAAAACAACAATATGAGAATTGTATATAAGCTTGATAATTCCTAAAGCTAGAATTAGAATTGATTTTCCATCTCTAATATTCAGGAATCTCTCATCATCTCCAAATCTCCTATTGATCCGAAGTTCCTATAATGAATTATACATATTAATAGGACTAGTATCTAATACCTAGGTCATTGTATCATAAATAGAAAAGTTGCAAGGTATTATTATATAATTATCTTGACTAACAACTACTTGCTTCTTCTTCTTATTCGGCCTATTTGGATCAAGCGAGGTAATGTACAGAGGATAATTTCTCTTTCAGTATCCCTGCTTCTTACAATAGAAGCACTCTGCTTGACGTTGGTCAGACTTAAACTTCTTGATCTGATTGGGCATAGATGCCCTAGCATGCTGCACCTTCTTCTTATTCTTCTTCTTCTTTTTTCCTTTTCCGAAGGATCGATGACTAGAATAAAAACCTCCCACTACATTCACTGACTTCTTGTGGAGTTGGTGATCCTTCTCAAAAGTTTGCAATAATCCAGCAGACCATGGTAGTTAACTGCTGGCTTTGTCATTCTATAATGACTGAGAAAAGAAAGGTATGACTTTGGTAAAGAGTTCAATATAGCATCTTTCCTAAGCTGCTCCTACAAGAAAAATCCGAGTTTGCTTAGGCACTCAATCATTTCAATCATACATAATACATAATCAATGACTGACACCCCATCCCTCATTCTGGTGTTGAAAATAGCACAACTGGTCTTATGCCTCTCAATGTCATTGGGAGTGCCGAAGGATTCATTCAATACTTGTAACATCTCCTCCAGCTAAGCATCCTCAAATTTGCAAATGAACTCATTGTTCATAGCTGCCCATATTATGTAATGCATCATGGTTTAGTCGTTGAGCCACTTTTGATAAATATCTCAGACTAGTCCACGAGCATTCGAAGTAGGTGCCTCCAGTGCTAGATCTATAAGCACGTACAAGATCCGCTTGTACTCTGGGACTATCTTCAATTTTCAATATCAATTATTGAAATTGTATCCCGTCAACTTATCACTATCCAATAGTGATTGCAGCAATAAGGTGGTGGCCATAACTATATTAAAAGGAAAACCAAATGCCTAATTTGTAAATGAATTGATTAAGCCTATAGACATGAACTTTAGTCTAAAGGTTCTTCCACTATTTTATACGAATTGGTAGCCTCTACCTCCAATTTAAAAAATTATCTTAATTTCTTAATGGGTACTAGAATCCATACAGACTGCATATGGGCTCGACTTTGGTCGGCCAACTTATATGCATCTATGGATAGGTTCTAAATAAATTATTTTTCTAAATAATTTTAGTAAATTATTTTGCTCTAGGTTCTATTTTAGTAGGCTTTTAGCTTCCAATGAAAGGTCTGATTAGGTCCAATCATTAATATAAACATACTTAGTGCATCTAACCAATAAATGATTAGGCTCGACTTTAGTTGGCCAACCTCATCACCCATCAGAGAGACACTTTCGAGTTATCATATTATGAATGATAATTCCAATAGCATATAAGCACCAGGCCTTTGGGCCTCTAATGATTATCGAACTAATGGACCCATTATCATCTAACTTAATGGAAGGCTATGATCTAGTTATTACTATAACTATTTTATTTTATGGATCTAATAATTTAGAGGATTAAAAAATTTAGAGAGGAAGAGAAGTGATTAACTAACAGTCAACAATCCTCCTACTAACTTCACCAAGTCATAAAGAGGACTGATGACCAAGCTGGTTCAGAGGCACCTAAATCAGTCACACTAACAAACCTTAATGGCATGGTTCAGCTCAAATTACTAAGTGATCTAATCAAAACATAATCCACCAAATTAGCCAGGTAAGTAAGATTAGTGGAAGGGATATGCCATTAGCTCGCTATCGACTCAATCTAGGTGAGTAGCTTCCAATTAAAATCCACCGATCAAGATTGCCAAATTTACCTTAGACACTAACTAGTAATTAATTTTGATTTGATCAACCTAATAATTTGGGCTCGGCCACTGAGCTACAATCAGGTCTATTTAGTTTGATCAAAGATATGGACTTGACCAACTACAGCTATTGAATTGATTAAGAGATTAATCTAATTCAACTTTTGGTTAGACTTAATCAATTTCCCTATAGGGTCCATGTTACATTTGATTCTAACCCTAAGTCTAATCTAGTTGAAAAACTTGATACAAGCTAACCCATTGCTCCATGTTTTATGCAACATGATTAGATCTTAAATTCATAATTGTATATCTAAAGTTTCAGCACTTAATTCTCAATTAAGTGAATAAATGAAATAATTTCATATTTTATGTTGGTGCAGAATTTGATTGACGTTGGAACTGGCTGGAGTTGGAGAAGCCAAGGTCACCATCGGGACCTACAAAAGAAGTCTAAATTGGAGGGGTGGCTCCGACAGGACCCTCCGACGATCAAGTCAGCTCTTTCGATCAAATTCTATTGGTGCAGAATCTGGTTGACATCAAAACTGACTGGAGCTGGAGAAGCCAAGGTTACCATCGAGACCTACAAAATAAGTCCAAACCGAAGGAGGGATGGCTCTGATAGGATCCTCCAATGGTCAAGTCAACTCTTCCAGCCAATAGAAATAGAATATTCAATAGAGAAAGTAGCAGAGTTTCGGGATGGAGGAGAGAGCTTAATGAAAACGTATCTAGAGGATCCCTTTTATAGATGGAGCATGTAACAAACTAATGGTGATAGCCGCAACTTCTAAGTAGTGGACCATTCAGACCATGTGGGGTTTATTATAAGGATAGTGTTTGTTGTCGTGATGCGCCAGCTAGAGTTTGGACAGGATGGCTATAGGCGATGGAGCATCCCTCACTGATGTTATTCTAGAGGAGCTCAGAGGTTCTCATGATCAACCGTTCGTGGGTCTTCATTCACCGTATTGAGTCAGTGCTCAGATCCTTCTTGGCAATTGGAAGTAGTTCAGAAGGAGTTCAATAGGAGGAGTCTGATAGATGGAGAAGTCCATTCGAAGGAGAAGTTCAGAAGGAGTTTAACTGATAGAGGAGTTCGGAAGAAGTTCGACCATCTAGGGCAGAGGAGTATAGAAGGAGTTCAACTGGTGGAGAAGTTCAAAAGGAGTTTGACTGGTGGAGAAGTCTAGAAGGAGTCTGATCATCTAAGGTAAAAGAGTCTAGAAGAAGTTCGACTGGTGGAGAAGTCTGAAAGGAGTTTGACCGGTGGAAAAATTCAGAAGGAGTTCGATCGATGGAGAAGTCTGAAAGGAGTTTGACCATCTGGGGTAGAGGAGCTCGGCCACCTTAGCCATTCGAACTCATTCAAGTGAAGTTTGGAGGGAGCTTACGAATTCGATCAAGGGTCAATTTGATCGTCGCTATCGAATGGGATCATCCAGTAATCAGATATTTGGCCGAACTTCGGCAAGCACAGGTTCGCCCCCAATAATAGTCCCCCCACTCCCAAGTTCGAAGTTTGAAGGAAGGGAGTGTAGATGTAGCTGTTGGAGTTTTTTTTTAGTTTTTCATGTTCATCGGGATGAGATGCTTTGGCATTTACCGTGCTGGCGTCGAAGCTCTTTAAATTTGAAATGAGTTTAAGAAGACAACGCTTTGAGCTTCCCACTATGACACTACCCCAGGTGTGGTACAATTAAGAATTCGTCTGTAGCCATCACTCTGCCATGATGAGTGGGACACGCGGCACTTGCGGTCCGATCGAACAAGATCTATCATCCTAACCATCTTGAGCTCCCCTTGGCTATTTAAGGCCTTCTCCCACCTCCGAAATCCATTCTTACCTGAGTCTTCTTCTTCCTTCGACATCCATTCTTTTTTCATCCGAGATCTTCAATCCCTCCCTTCATCTTTCCTAGTTCTGGGCATTCCTCCATCTAATTCTTGCCGCCCTCGTCGCCTCTTTGTCATTCTTAACCAGCTTAGATCAGCCCCTCAACACCTATTTTCAATTACTCTTACCTCTTTTACTTCTTGTTCTCTCGATTTTTCCATACCAGTTTCTGTACTTCATTATTTCTTCCTTTTCAGGATTTTTCAAGGGGTTTACTTTGATCTACATGTCTTCCAAAATATTTTAATCTATCAATTTTTGGAGCTCATTCGGATCGGCCTTCCTAGACCCTACCCTCCCGACCATGGTTGAGCCTAGGAATATGTCCCATTAGCCTTTCGTTCCGGACGTCATCCCTTCCATCCTTACCTTGAATGACCTCTCCCTGATCAGGATATAGTATGGCATCCCTCTAGAGTATGACCTTAAGATCCCAGGGTCAGACGACCGTGCCAGTTCACCTTCGGCCTATCGATTTTGTTTGTATCTTGAAATCTTGCATGTCGGGCTTCGACTTCCACCTCCTCCCTTCATAGTCACCCTATTTCGCTTTTTGAACATCTCCTTTGCCCCTGTTGCACCAAACTTCTTTTGGTTCATAATCAATTTTCTTTACCTCTATCGCCTGGCCGAAGTTCAGCCGATAGTCTCTTTGTTTCAAAATTTCTACACCTTCAAATGTCATCCTTCCACAAAGGATTGGTGGTACTTCTTTCCTTAATTCGATAAGAAGGGGTTGCTGAAAGGCACTCCTTCTTTCATTCATAACTGAAAGGAAAAGTACTTCTTCATCTGATGCTCCACCCTATTGCTTGATCTTCCTCCCTGGGGCTTCTTTAGGGAATCCATCCATTGAGCTCCTAGCTTAGACGGAGCCAATCTCGAGTCTTTTAACAGACTCAAGGCATACCGAGCTCCCAGTCTCTCTGAGCTTTTGAAGGAGCAAACCTTATTTAACCTTGGCCTGAGCCCTCCTGATCCTATCGGTATTAAACGTATTTGTATACATGCATGGACTCTTATAAAATTTGACGCATACCTTGGTTGATCGTGATTCTTTCTTTACTGTAGAAATGGACTTCGATGTCATCGGGAGGCTTGCCAAGGGCCTTTATGCCAAGAAGAGAAAAGAGGCAGCTCCAGGAGAAAGCTCGAAAAGGGTGAAGGTTGGTGGCCCTAGCTCCAAGGTCCCATATATCCCCATGGCCACTCTTGAAGTCACTTCGAGCATCGAGGTCCTCTCAATCATCAGGGACAACGTCGAAGGTGAGGGCCCTCAGTCTCCCATGCCCTCAGACCTCCATGCTGGAGGGTCGGTGCCAGAGCCCCTCATCGAGAGGGCAGGAGGGGTCGGAGATGATAAGAACAAGAAGAGGGCCTCCATTGTGAAGGTGGTTCGAAAGGCTCATCTGGGCGGATTGAGCGACAACGGCGGCGATGATCTAGGGACGGATCCCTTCGGCAATCCAGAGATCATCCGGGATCTGATCGATAAGTTCATCATGCCCGAAGAGGTGGACCGCCTAGCCGACCTTGGCCAGATGCAGTTCATCTTGGAATACCTTGGGACCTTCCTCAAGGTAGTCATCTTGCTGCATTTCTCTTTTATCATATATATGTATTTATCACTATTGTTTTTTATCTTACTGTAACTCATCCGTGGTAGTCGGGCCATCACATATTGGCCCACCTCAAGAGGATAAATCGTCAGGTGGTGGAGGCATTGAGGGTCCAGGGGGACCTTCAGACTGAGGTCGATAGCCTGCAAGGGAAGGTCACCGAGGTCGAGCTTCTAGTGGAGGAGAAGGTGGTGGAAAATGAGAACCTCTGAGGGGCACTTCGAAAGGAGGAGCTCATCTCGACTGGGCTTAAGGCCGCATTGGTCCTGAAGGAGGGGAAATGGAAGGAGGTCGAGACTAGAGTCGTCGAACTGGAGGCTTAAATGTCGAAGTCCGCTTCGAAGGGGACAGCCTGATCCATGGAGGAGTTCAAAGCCTCCTCCGAAATAGACTTGAACATCGCATTCGGCTAGGAAGCGTTCATAAAGGGCTTCGAACTCTATGAAGGTAGGATGGTCTGAAAGTTTCTTGAGCTTGACCTCAGCTTTCTAGAAGAGGAGTCCGACGAAGAAGCATGGCCATCCAGAGCTGCAGCTGACTCCTTTCCTACTGAAGTGGTCCCCAACTCCTCTAAGCCCGCTGTCGAGGTGCCTAAGCCTGCGCAGGAGCCCAAGGTCGCTATCGAAGCACTGGTCAAACCCGCTTCCGAGCTTGCAGCTATCCCTAGAGTGCCGAGCTCCCCCACTGCTTCCCCTCTAGAGGTCGAGGGTCTTTGATAGTTATATATTATTATTATTATTATTATTATTATTATTATTATTATTATTATTATTATTATTATTGTACCTAAAAGTTTTTAGTTAAATGAAAGTGAACTTACTTTTGTCCAAGCCTTTCCTTATATTGGTGCTGTGCCATGTGTTATCTAGAATCCTTCCAATAATTAGAGTTGTAACCGACCATCCCCAGTCGATGCCAACCCCTTATCTCAAAAAGTTCCGCCGAGACCTCTAATAAAAAGCTTAAAGAAGGAAGTACACCACTTGAAGAGAAAGTTGAAGAGGATGGAGGATGACCTTCAAGCTTCTCATAGGAATGCTTCGGAGGTGACCAAAGAGGTCACTCGCCTCCATAATCTGCACATGAAGGACTCCACGAGCTTCAGCATCTGAAAAAGCAGTTTTGAGAAGGAGATCGCCGAGCTTAAGAAAAATGCCAGTGATAAATCCTGGGCACTAATGGTGAAGATTAGCTCTCTCGAAATCGATCTTAAGGCAGCGAAAGAGAAGATCCATCTGCCAGAGGAGAGTTCGCCGTAGTCTACCAACAAGGCTCGGTATGAGTGGAATTGATCGAAGAGGTTCTCTATACTTCAGAAGCAACTGCATAATGCCAAGCTCACTTATGATACTTATCGGTTGGGTTGGAGTGAGAGGATATCCCAGCTTGAGCAGAGGCTTCATGCTGCTAACAGCGAGGTAATCTAGCTCCAAAACTAACTCGATGATTGTCACCAATCCGATGCGAGCGGGGGATCAGAGTAGGTTGCCTCCTTAACAAAGACTCTGGGTGAGCTTTCAAAAGTGGTGGGGAGGGAGAAGGTCAAGCTTCAATGGCTGAGGATCTAGCTGTCGTACGAGTAGCAAGCCATTAAGGATGTCGATGTTGAGTTGGAGGTCCTAAGAAAGCAGCGGCAGGAGCTTGAGGATAAGTTTGGGCACGTTAACAGAATGTATATAGATGGTCTATATAAGAAGAAGGAGCTTGAGGAGGAAATTCTTAAGCTAAAGTAGTCTCTTGTGATGACGGGGGTCGACAGCCCAAAGTCTGAGGGTTCCGGACCTCTTTAAGACTTTGTCATTTTTTCTTTTTCCTTTTTTGTACATGGTCTCATGGATCTTTACTTTGTAATGAACTTTGATTTTAATAAAGGAATATTCTCTTCGATCATCTTTTTGCTTTGTTTGTATTCTGTGCCTATTGATTTTTCCATTTCTCTCTTCTGCTTTGACTTTCGTTGAAGTGATTGTCGAAAAAGTAGTTTTTCTCCTATCTTTTCATAACCAGAGATTTTTCACCTGCAGTGGGATGGATTTATCCTTTCATGTTCTACTTTGTTAATTTTTCTTTATCCTTTCATCGAGACAAGGTCCTTCCTCTTGCCTTAGGTAATCGAAGGTCTTTGTTTATGTCAAGATGAGGTTCTCCTCCTTTCTTGACATGGCTATAGGAGGACATTAGGGCTATTGTCAGGGCTTCTTCCCTCATCTCGTCTTAAGTTAATGAGGCCTTCGACTTTGCTCATATTAGGATGAGGTCCTCCTCCTATTCTTAATTATGGCTGTAGGGGCACATTAGGGCTGTTGTCAGGACCTCACCCCTCATCTCGTCTTAGACCAATGTGGCCTTCAACTTCCCTCATGTTAGGATGAGATCCTCCTCCTATTCCTAACATGACTGTAGGGATATATTAGGCCATTATCAGGACCTCTCCCCTTATCTCATCTTAGACTAACCAGGCTTTTGACTTTGCTTATGTTAGGATGAGGTCCTCCTCCTATTCCTAACATGACTGTAGGGGCACATTAGGGTCATTGTCAGGATCTCTCCCCTCATCTCATCTTAGACTAACAAGGCCTTCGACTTTGCTCATATTAGGATGAGGTTCTCCTCCTGTTCCTAATATGGCCACTTTTGATTATTTCAGAGAGTTATTTTTCATCATCACATGATTTTTACAATAAAAATAATCAAATTGAAATAAAAAAGTTTTATTTGAAGATGAATTACTAATAGTACATTCTTAAATTTTCTGAATTTTTACAACAAAAACAATAATTGAAAAGAGGAGTTTTATTTGAAGATGAATTACTAGTAGTACATTCTTAAATTTTTTGAATTTCAAGGCCGTGGGAGTATTGCTCCTTCAAGCTCCTTCAAGCAATAAGTTTCGGACTAGACGATCTCCTCTAATTCATATGGATCTTTCCAATTTGGAGAAATCTTTTCTTAATTTTGAGGTTGTGAAATAGTCACTCGCTAAAGTACCAAGTCTCCTACTTTGAATGTTTTATCTTTGACTTTAGAGTTGTAGTAACGAGCTATCTTTTGCTTATAGGCTGCTATTCGAACTTGAGCTTTTTTTCTTTTTTTCTTCAACAAGTCGAGGATAGCCCTAAGGTCCTATGAGTTATACTGCTCACTGAATGCCATGACTCATGCTGATGGGAGTTTGAGTTCTATTGGGATAACCACTTTTGTTCCAAAAGCTAAGACAAATGGGGTCTCTCTAGTTGGCAATCTTTGGATAGTTCGATATGCCCAGAGCACATGATAGATTTCATCCATCCAAGTCTCCTTTGCTCTTTCAAGTCTTGCTTTGATATCTTGCAGCAGGATTCTGTTTGTTACTTTGACTTCGTCGTTTGCCTGTGGATGGACTACTGATGTAAAATGGTGGAAGATGTTCAAATCTTCACAGAATTTGGCAAATCTTGCTCCAGCAAACTGCTACCCATTATCTATTATGAGGGCTTGAGGCAAGCCAAATCTGCAAACGATTGACTTCTAGATGAAGTTCTATACTTTTGCTTCAATGATTTTCACTAGAGGTTCAGCCTTGATCCACTTTGTGAAATAATCTATTGTCACCAAGAGAAACTTGCGCTATCCCGGTGCAATGAAAAAAGATCCGAGTATATCCATCCCCCATTGAGCAAACGACCATGGGATGCTCAGGGGTGTAAGTTCAGAAGCTGGCTGCCTTTGAATGTTCGCACTTCTTTGACAGCAATCATATTTTTTAACATACTCTATAGAATCATGATACAAGTTCGACCAATAATAACTCTACCGAAGTAGTCTGTGTGATAAGGATCTGACCCCTACATGACTTCTGTAGATTCCTTCTTGCACTTTCCATAATGCAAAGTCAGCTTCTGAAGGTCTGAGATATCTCAAGAGTGGTAAGAAATATGATCTTTTATACAGCTTGCCTTCATACAGAACATATCAGAAGGCTTGATTTCTAAGTTTTCGAGCTTCTTTTGGGTTATGAGAAAGAGCTCCATCTTTGAGATAAGCAACCAATGGGTCAATCCAATACGACTCATGATTGATTTGCATTACAGACTGTTGCTTTTCCAGACTCGGGTGTTTTAGGACTTCGAAGAAGACCTCCTTGGGTAGCTTAGTCGGGGACAATGTTGCCAACTTTGAGAGAAGATCGGCCCTGGTGTTTTTCGCTCTTAGGATCTGCTTGATGCCAAAACTATTGAAGACCGGGGTCAAGCTCTTCACTTTCTTGAGATATTTTATCATGCTTTCTTCTCAAGCTTCATAATTGCCATTAACTTGTCCGACCATCAATAGAAAATCATTGTAGACTTGGAGTCGATATGCTTTTAATTCTTCAGCGGGATCCTTAATCCTGTAATCAAAACTTCATATTCGGCTCCATTATTAATCGTGGAGAACTCAAAGTGTAGCGCATATTCGGTGATGACTTCTTCTAGGCTAACCAAGATTAACCCTACGCCTGCACTAGAAGTATTGGACAAGCCATCTACATATAGGACCCAGAAATCTTTAGGAAGGTTGGCTCTTTCTTCATAAAAACTCGATTGTAACCAGGGAATATCGACTTTATTCTGTTCAGGCTCAGCTTCATTCGAAATGGTGCATTCAACTATAAAATCTGTCAAAATTTGGGCTTGATCGATGGCCGATGCTGGTAGTTAGTGTCAAACTCGGTGAGCTCTATTGCCCATTTTGCTATTCTTCTGGAGGCATTCGTTCGATGAAGAACTATTTTGATTGGTTGATCAATGAGGAGGATTATGGTATGCCCTTAGAAGTAAGATCAAAGTCTCCGGGCTGCAACCAATAGGGCCAAAGTTAGTTTTTCTAACTTAGTATACTTGATCTCGGCGTTCCTCAAGACTCGGCTTATGTAATAGATTGGCCTCTGTACTTTCGCCTCTTCTTTGACTAGAACTACCATAAGGGCCGCTGGGGGGACCATCAGGTATAAAAGTAATTCCTCTCTGGGTTCAGACTTTGCCAATAGTGGGGGCAAACCGAGGTAGCTCTTGAGTATTTCGAATGCCTATTGGCACTCTGCCGTCCAGCAGAAATTCTTCAGCTGCTTTAGAACTTGAAGGAAGGGCATGCATCGCTTGGCCGACCTCGATACGAAGCGGTTCAGGGCTACCATCTTTTCGGTCAAGCGTTGAACTTGTTTGATTGATCTTGGAGCAGCCATCTCTTGAATGGCCCGAATCTTCTCTAGATTTGCTTCAATTCCATGCCTCAACACCATGAATCCCAAAAATTGCCCTAAAGTCATGCTGAAGGTGCACTTGGTTGGGTTCAGCTTCATCTTATACCTCTTAAGGATGCTGAAGGTCTCTTCAAGGTTGGTAATGTGATTTATTGAAGCTCGACTCTTGACAAATATGTCATCTACATATACCTCCATGTTGCGGCCAATCTGCTTCTTGAAGATTTTATTGACCAAGTGCTAGTATGTTGCTCCTACATTTTTCAGTCCAAAAGAAAAAATCCTATAATAGTAAAGATGATGTTCCATGACCTCAGCATCTATTCCGGGCATGTCATCGGGGACCTAAGCAAAAGCATCTGCATTCTGAAGAAAAAAATTCTATTTTTTCGGATCAGATTCGTTCAGATCTAATTGGATCAAGAGGAATATTTCAAAAATTTTTCTCTAAGATCCTAATCTGATCTAAAACTCTTTAGATCTGATCTTAGTGATCTGATAAAAAAAATTAAATTAAATTAAATCTAATTTAATTATATATTTATTATAGATAATTCTATTATTTTGTGATGATCCTGATATTTGTCTGAGATTTTGGATGTAGCCACGCAAGCACTTGGCCTCTACCGGTATCCACTCGAGCTAGATCTAGAGATCTTCTCCTTCACAATCTATCCTCCAAAATTAGATCTGGATATGATCTTGAAGGTCTTCAAAATAGCTTTTAAAGATTAGCCATTGTTTCTTGCAGCAGTGCTGTCTTCTTTCTTTCCTGACGTAAATATGTTAAAGAATCAGGTGAACTATAACACCTGCCTTTCCTAGGAGACCGAGTTATGATGTAGTCAAACTATAACACCCTCAAGGTGAACTGTCGATGCACCTCAGATTAAAAAACTAGACACACCACTGTAGCTTCGAGCCAGTCATCGACGAGAAGGTAGACTTTCTAATAACTGCTTGAGGTGGTCATGCTCAATGCCCTCGTTCTCTAACGAGTACTTGTATTCTTACTTCGGTGTCTCTACACTATAGACTCAAGACTCATCTATCCTAAAGAAGTGATCGTACATCAACTTTTTGGATCAATCACCATCCTCATGATGATCCTACGGTCGAGAGCATTTTATGAGTTAATAATAAAAATTCATGTCTTAAATTTTCAACTCTTGAAAATATGAACTATCATTACCATTAACTCAAGGGATGTATCACAGACACTTTCAAATACACACTATGATAGAAAATAATCTATTTTATTATTTATAATCAAAATTATAATTTTACCCTTAGAAGTATATTACAAGTGTCAGCCAATCTGGCTTCTAGGGCATATATATCTAACAAACTCTCACTTGATCTAAAGCCAATTAGCTACAAATCCAAGTCCCATCTTCTCAAGGTGGGCTTCGATCTTCTGCTGGCCCAACGGCTTTGTGAGTGGGTCTATCATATTATTTGTGGAGTCAACTCTCTTGACCTCGACGTAACCTTTTCCGAGGTAACCATAGATGAGATGGTATCGCCGCTCGATGTGCTTAAATTTTTGGTGAGATCTCGGCTCCTTAACAAGAGCTATGGTGCCATTATTATTGCAGTACAGAGGAATGGCATTCGATGGCATCACTCCGATCTCTGTGGTAAATTTTTTATACCAGAATGCCTTCTTTGCAGCTTTTGATGCAGCGATGTACTCTACTTTTATGGTGGAATCTGCTATCACTGTCTGCTTGGAACTCTTCCAACTGATAGCACCATCATTACACACAAATAGACTCCCAGATGTTGACTTTCGATCATCTATATCGGATATAAAATTTGAGTCTATATACCCCTAGACTTGGAGTTCTCGATTACCAAAAATCAACAACATATCCTTAGTTCTTCTCAAGTACTTAAAGATACATTTCGCAGAAGTCTATGTTCTTCATTTGGATTTGACTGATATCTACTCGTGACACTCACAGCATGGGCTATATCAGGTCGTGTATATAACATGGCATACATGAGGCTCCCTATTGCTGAAGCATAAGAGATCTTGCTCATGCGTTCAATCTCCTCTAGTGTGTTGGGACACATTTTCTTGAAGAGATGAATGCCCATGTCTGAAGGATACCGATCTTCTCTTAGAGTTTTTCATGCTAAACCTCTTTAGCACTTTCTCTATGTACATTTTTTGTGAAAGACCTAGCATCCTATTCGGTCTATCTTTATAGACCTTAATTTCTAGAATGAAGGATGCTTCTCCTAGATCTTTCATGGAGAATTCTTTAGATAACCATATTTTAATTATGGTCAATATGGGAATATCATTCCCAATAAGGAGGATATCATCCACGTACAGTACGAGGAAGATAATAGCGTACCTACTGATCTTTTTAAAAACACATGGTTTCTCCTCATTTTTGATGAAACCAAATAATTTGATCACATTATTAAAATGAGTATTCCAGCTCCGAGATGTTTGCTTGAGTCCATATATGGATCTTTGCAGCTTGCATACTTTGTGATGATCATCACTGGATGTGAAACCTAGCAGCTGTTCCATATAGATATCTTCCTCAAGGTATCTATTTAAGAATGCTATTTTTACATCCATTTACCATATTTCATAATCAAAATAACTGCAACAGCAAGCAATGTATGAATGAATTTTAGCATAGCTACTGAAAAAAGGTATCCTGATAGTCAATGCCTTCATGCTGACTATACCATTTTGCCGCTAATCTAGCTTTGAATGTCTCTATATTTTCATCTGCACCAATCTTTCTCTTGTAGATCCATTTACACTCAAAAGATACTATACCTTCTAGTGGATCTACCAAGGTCTAGACTTGGTTTGAGTGCATCGAGTTAATTTCTGACTTCATTGCCTCTAACTACTTCTCAGAGTCGATATATGATATTGCCTCATCATAGGTTTTGGGATCACCATGAACGTCATTACCTACGAGGAATATTTTCTCTACTTTCTCTGAAATAGTACCTAAGTACCTCTCAGAGGGACGAAAAACTTTTTTTGATCTACGAGGTGGAGGAGGTAGTGATTGTATTAGCTCAACCTAATTTGGTTCCACGAGGTCCTTAGCTCATTGCTCTTGTGAGACTTTCTCATCAAGCTTGATTTATTTTTCAATGCTGCCATCTTGAATAAACTATTTTTCAAGAAAGATGGCATACCGACTCACAATCACATTGTGATCTTCTGGAATATTGAAATAATTTCCTAATGACTCTTTAGGATATCCTATAAATCGAGCTCTAAAGGTCCTATAGTCTAACTTGTCCGCTTGTTGTCTTTTGATATGAGCTGGATAACTCCAAATTTTCAGATGACTCAGACTTGGTTTCTTACCATGCCATATCTCATCCAGTGTGGTAGGAATGGTTTAAAGGGAACCCTATTCAGTAAATATATAACAGTTTACAGACTGTCCCCAAAGAAAAATAAGAAGATCTATGAAGCTCATCATGGATCAGACCATATCTAATAGGATCTGGTTCCTTCGTTTTGAAATTTCGTTGAGTTGAGGTATTCCAGGTGGAGTCCATTGAGAGAATATACCATTTTGCTTAAGATAGTCCAGAAATTTTCGACTAAGGTATTCACCTCCTCGATCTGATCGAAGAACCTTAATGAATTTTTTAGTTTGCTTTTCGACTTCATGTCTGAATTTCTTGAACTTTTCAAAGGCTTTAGACTTGTGTCTCATAAGATACATGTACCCATATCAAGATAAATCATTGGTAAAGATTATGAAGTAATCAAAATTGCCTCTAGCCAACACATCAAATGGGCCTTACACATCAGTATGTACCAGGACAAGTAGATCCATGGCCCTTTTCCCATGTCCTACAAAAGGGAGCTTAGTCATTTTGCCATGAAGATATAATTCATAAATTGGATATGACTCGAAAGTCAATAGATTTAATAGTCTGATTTTCTTCAATTTGTTAACCCTATCTTCTGCTATATGACCTAGCCTTAGGTGCCATTGATACCTATCATTTGGATTATCCCTGGGTCATTTTGATCTTATGGCATTTACATTTTGCTTGATATTAAAGATAGATACATCAATATGTAACTGGTAGAGACCGTTAATGAGGAAACCACTTGCAATTTTATCTTTGATAAAGAATATTACAATGATCCTTAAGAAAACTAATTACATAGCCTTCTTGTGCTAAACATGAAATAGAAATCAAATTTCTACTTACAGCAGGCACATAATAACAATCCCTAAGTACTAAATCTAAGCCAGATGGTAGTCAAAGAGGATAGGTTCTCACGGTCCTAGCAGCAATCTTTGCTCCATTTTCGATGTGCATGATCATCTCACCATCCCTCAACCTCCTACCATTCTCAAGATCCTACATGAAAGTGCATAAATGAGCACTAGAACCAGAGTCAAGCACCAAACTGGATGTAGAAGAAACCATAAGGTTAGATTGAATAACGAGCATACCTCCAGAAGGACCTGTCTCCTTCTTATTCTTCAGGGTGGCCAGGTATGTAGGGCAGATCCGCTTCCAGTGGTCGTTGGTATTATAATAGAAATACTTTTCTTTGTCAGCGGCCTTTTTCTTCGGCTCTACCTTCTTTTTCTTTCCACCTTCCATCTTCTACCTTTTCACAGACTTCTTCTTCTTTTCAAAAGACTTTCTCCTGGAAGAAGTCCATTCCATAGCAAGTACTGAGCCTTTAGAATCTTTCATAGAAAGCTCAGTAGTAACCAGCATATTCATAAGCTTGGCCAGAGTATTCTGAAGTTTATGCATATGGTAGTTCATGATGAACTGCCCATATGCATCAGTCAAGGATTGCAGAATTATAACGTTCTATAGATCCTGATCTAACTTCACTCCAAGCTTCTCAAGCTCTTCCAAATCCTTGATCATCATCAGATAATGATCTTGGACTGACTGTCCATCATGCATTTTAGCCTTAAACAGTCATTTAGTGATCTGATATTTGGCTGCGCGACTCTGTTCACCAAACATCTCTTGCAGGTGAGCCAACATTTGGCAGACAGTCCATTAATATCTTCATGTTGGTGCTAAAGCTCATCAAACATCGAGCCCAACATGTAGTATCTGGCCTTATTATCTTCGTCTGTCCATTTGTCAAGAGATGCTCTCTATTCAGCAGATGGACGAACTGGTAAGGTGGGAGGATCCTGATCCAAAACATGAGTTAACTTCTTAAAACCCAAAATGATTTTGTAAAGTTTTGGAGCCAATCCTTTATAATTTGGATCCGGTCAGTCTATGTGTGTCCAGGATACAGTGCTAGTGGGTTGGATGCAAACATTTTTCTTTTTCCTATAAAGAGTTAAAGTTTCTAGTTAGATACTGTAATTAAGACTTGATCAATTTATTTAGAGATTTTATTTTTAAATAAATTAGCTTCCACTATTTTCTCGGATCCCTACACTTTCCCTCTGTAGAGATGCAAAAATCTCCATGATTAATGATTTCTAGTGGGTGGTGCGGTCTCACCAACTGACTCATCACCTCACCTAACAGTTATTGGTGATGGGTTAGCCAATGAGTGAACAACTCTTGTTCAATGATTCTCTAATCATGGTGCACCCAAACTTGGTCTCTAATTCATGAATCTCACCATATCCGAAATATTGATCCACCTTAGTTAAGTCAGACCCACCATTTGCATAGACTGGATTTCTAATTGAGTCTCTCACCGTATCCAAAATATTGAGCCCAACTCATCCTCCAGCCCATAGCATCCAATGCCTAATAGACATGGTTGCATCTTTTCGGTGCAACTGAGCCACTGTATCCAGCCGAGAACAATCAACCCTGGGAAGGGCCCGCACATCTACAATGGTGGAAGACCTCAGACTTAATCTTTTCTTAGGAAGAATTGATTCAGGTCTCATTAAACTAGACTTGACATAGTCATAACAATTATGACTAACCTAGTGGCATGGGTTAGCTCGGATTATTGACCACCTCAGATCAGAACTGAGTCAACAGATATGGCCAGGTAAGTGAGACCGGTGGAAGGGAATATGCCATTAACTCGACAAGAACATATTCAGAGTCGAGTAGCTTCCAATTAAAAATCAGTCGATCGTATGTGCCAAACTTACCTTAGACACCAAATTATTGAGCCAGAACCAATTGGGTTAGCCTACAATCCAGACTCTAACCTCTGAGCCTAATTAGGTCTTGCTTGATCGATCACTCATGTGACTCGATCTTGACCCAGACTTAATCCTATTAGGCTGGTCAATTTAAGCATTGTTGATCCCATCTAACCAACTCTTGATTCGGTTTGATCAACCGCTTAGACCTAATTGAGCTACCCAAGCCCGAACCCAGTATTATGAATATGTCTTAGATCTAAAATTCTCAATTTTAGACCTAATTAATATTTCATAATCTTAATTCTTAATTAAGTTTAGGGTTCATAAATAAAATATGTAAATAAAATCCTAGGGTTTCAGGATCTAGGATTTTGCAGAAAGTAAGTTTTGGGTTTCTGATTAAGGACGAACACGCAGCACCCCTACACATCATAAGAACACCCCATCGAATGGAAAGAGAGGGCCTTTAAATCCTTCTTCATTCTTATGACCGAACGGCCAAGAGGAACGTCCTTAATCAAAAACATGATAAATACTACAAAACTAGTTTTAGATCTATATCATATATCTCATATATAAAAATTGATCTAACTTAAAAATGGCATATTTTGCATACATCTCATGTATCATATCATGCATATTTTTAGATCTAAATTATCTCATAAACAATCTAAAAAATTAAAATTTAAATTTGATCATATCAAATTAAATTTAATCTAGATAATTTTGTAGAACTATTCTACAACTAGTTTAAACGTGCATCTATCATATCTCATATGAAAAATTAAATAAATTTATTTTTTATTTTATAGATCTAATTATAATATTTATAATATTAAAAAATAATTAATAAATATATCTAAAAAAAATATAATTAATCAAATTAAAATTATGATCATCCTAGACTATACATAGAATAATTCTATTCTCAGTCTAGTCATGCATCTCATACATCTTAGATCTAGATAATTTTAAATTTTTTTGATTTTAGATCTAATTACATCTCATGTGACATCTAAAATCATCTAAGTATTAGATTAAAAATAAATTAAAATCAATCTAATAAATTTTGGAACCTGGCTCTAATACAAGTTGAAGGAAAAAATCAAATTTTCTTAAATAAGGTTCATTCAGATCTGATTGGATCAAGAGGGATATTTTAAAAAAAAATTTCTAAGATCCTAATCAGATCTGAGACTCTTCAGATCTAATCTTATTAATCTAATAAAAAAATTAAATTAAATCTAATTTAATTATACCTATGTTATGGATAATTCTATTATCCTGTGATGATCCCGATATTTGTCTGAGGTTCTGGATGTAGCCATGCAAGCGCCTGGCCTCTATCGGTATCCACTCATACTGGATCTGAAGATCTTCTTCTTCTCAATCTATCCTCTAAAATTAGATCTGGATCTGATCTTGAAGAACTTCAAAATAGTTTTTGAAGATCAGTCATTGTCTCTTGCAGCAGTGTTGTCTTCTTTCTTTCCTGTCGTCTTTCACTTGCTTGGATCGCACCTAACTTGTGCCCAAATTCTCTTAGGCATGGAGAGGAGAGAGAGGACTAGAGGATGGCATGGAGGAGGGAGAGGGGCTATGTGGTGTGGGCTAAGATTGAAAGCTCTGTCATCTTAGGCGCAGACAGGATTTTTATAGATCCTGCTACGCCATGCAGTGCCACATCATCCCGACCAATCATGGCTCTTTATGCAATCAGATCTAAATCTGATTGATGAGATGACATCATCCGATCTAATCAGATTAGAGTGCCTCAAAACTCTCCTTAGATGGTGCCAAGACTGGTCAAACAGGACTCCTTGGCGCCATCTAGGTTGATTCCTTGAAGAAATTGGAGTCCCATCTATTTGGGACTCCAATCCTTATCCACATAGGGCGCATGCCTCCCTAGGTATGCACCCTTTGTCTATCTACTTTTTAGTAGGAGGACAAAGGTCAATGTTCTCTCCTATGGATGCATGACACATGGGCAGATATCTAAGTATCAAAGGTCAACATTTGACCAAAGTCCAAAGACAAGATTTAGCAGATGATGAAAAATGGTAGGTATTGTCTCAAATTTATCTCATAAATTAGGACAACCCTTTTTTGATGTGGATAAGCTCCAGTCAGACCAAATAAAGGTTTCGACTGAGCCCAAACATATTTGGCTCAGTTGAGACAAGTTTTATTGATTGTTAAAGGAGAACATTAGGCTCAATTATGTGCTAGCATGATTTTCTTGAACCTAATTGAATCTTATTCAAATCAATTGAACTAAGTTAGTCCAATTGATGATATTCAGATCCAAACCCTTATTTGTGTGATCCAGTTAGATTCAGTTTCATATGGTAATGGGATATGTCACGATCTCTATCATCGACATCATCAAAACACCTTTCGATGGATCAAAATTTTTCTGATTCAGACAACTAGTATGATCGATCATCCAAATCATTCTAATTGCTCTCAAAATCTACCAAATACTTAGCAGCATATGGTGGCAACCCATCAAAACTGAAAGCAAACTTCTCGATGTAGTTACCTGTGTGATTAAGTTCCTCTATCTTGAGCCCCAACCGGATTAGGATTAAGGTGATCTCATCAAATCCTAATATCCGTCATATGAATTAATCATTTGATTCAAGTCCAATGTGAAAACCCTAATAGAAACTCTTTCTATTATTTCACTCTGCCATGGCCATGGGCTTATGGACTCGATTCTCATGATCATCATAGGGCTACTCCTCTTCTACTGAGGTAGATAGATCTCCTATTGGTGCAATCCAATTCCTACAATGAACATGCTATAGCCAACATACACCTCAGGATTCTGAATGACTAGGAGATCGAGTTATGGTGTAGTCAAACTATAACATCCTCAAGGTGAACTATTGATGCACCTCAGATCAAAGAACTAGACACACCAATACAACTTCGAGCCAGTCATCGATGAGAAGGTAGACTTCTTGATGACTGCTCGTGGTGGTCACGCTCAGTGCCCTAGTT
Source organism: Cocos nucifera (assembly GCA_006176705.1). Taxonomy (NCBI): domain Eukaryota; kingdom Viridiplantae; phylum Streptophyta; class Magnoliopsida; order Arecales; family Arecaceae; genus Cocos; species Cocos nucifera. The sequence goes on from QRFJ01002896.1 coordinate 107,951, forward strand.
CATTAACGAGTACCTGTACTCTCACTCCGATGTCTCTACACTGTAGACTCAAAATTCATCTATCTTAAAGAAGCGATCGTACACCAACCTTTCAGATCAATCACCATCCTCATGATGATCCGACGGTCAGAAGCATTTTATGAGTTAATAATGAAAATTTATATCTTAAATTTTTAACTCTTGAAAATATACACTACAATAGAAAATAATCTATTTTATTATTTATAGTTAAAATTATAATTTTGCCCTTAGAAGTGTATTACATGTTAGCCAATCTAGCTTCTAGGGCATACATATTTAACACGTTCCTCCATAGAAATTCGATAAGCTGCTCTCGTATCTTTTTTGCCATGTTGGAGCCAATCTGTACCACGTGCTCCACATTCTCATCATTCAGTGGGATGGAAATAAGATCTTCTATGGGCTCACCATACTCTTCAGTTAGATCATCACAGACATCCAACCCATCAACCGAATAAGGATCTGACTGCTCACCCCCTGCAAGGCGATTGAATAGCAATGTCTTGCCAGAGCTTGATTTCCTTTGACTTTTTTGATTCCATAGCTTGTTGGAAACTTTATTTTCAAATAGTAGGTCGACACCACTGCCCAAAGCACGTTTAGACTAGGTCGATCGAGAATTGCATTGTAAGTCGATGGAGCTTTTACTACCAAAAAGTCCACCTATGCCTTGGACTGTCTCGGATATTGTCCTGCAGCCACAATCAAAGTTATTACACCTTCAACTGGTACTGCATTATCAGTGAAGCCTGCCAATGGGGAGTTCATTAGTCCAAGCTAGCTATTAGGTATATACATTTTGGAGAAAACATCATAAAACAAAACATCGACAAAACTTTCATTATCAATAAGGACATGACATATATCATAGTCTGCAATATTTAGAGCAATTACAACCATGTCATTATGTGGGAACTGACCCTGTGCATCAGCTTCAATGAAAGTTATGGGCTCCTTAGTTCTCCATATCGACCTCCTCCCGTCGATGTCCTCTAGAGATGGTGTTGATAATGTCAAGTAGGGGCCGATCTTCTTGTTGCTCCTTCCTCCTCGATGGATCTGGTTGTGGCAGTGCCCTTGGCCGATCTTTCCATCCTTCAGATCGACATAGCAGGAATCGACCAAGCCTATCCTACCTGATGAGTTCCTCGGTCTCATCTTGGAGCTGAATGCACTTCTTAGTATCATGATCATGGTCACGATGGTAGAGACAGTATTTTTTGAAATTGTGCTTGCCATGATGTATGTGCATCCTCTCCGACCTCAGCAGCTGCTCCTTGATTTTCATCAGCACCTGATTTTTGGGGCGTTGAGGGGAGCATAGTTGTGAAACCTTCTAAGGGGCAAGTTCTATCATGTCCTTCTATTCGGGCTTCTTTGCCTTCGAGTATGAGGAGGAGTTCGGGCTCGCTTGTGCTCGGGAGAAGTTCGAAAGCGTGGCTGAGCTTCACTTGGCTTTTCACCAGTAGCGAGCATACTTGATTCACCCGCTCGTCGCTCTTCAATGGCTTCACTATCTTTGGCCTTGAAGGCCTCTTCTGCTTGGGCATAACCTTCAGCCCGAGCGAGCATATCAGTGAAATCCTTGGAGTACTTCTTCTTAAGGAAGAACAGCAGATCATTCTTCTAAAGGCCACCCTTCAGTGCGACCATCGTGACAGATTAGTCCAAGTTTTGGACCTCCAATGCAGCGGCATTAAAATGAGTGACATAGGTCCGTATGGATTCTCCCTCCTATGAGCTCAGAAGTGGCACTTTCAAGTCTTGAAAATATGAGAAGATAGGTCATGGAAAGACAAAAGTAAGCCGAAAGAGAAATCAGCTCTCCTAACAAAGTTCAAAAATTGGACCAGCTCACTCAGACTGAGCCGGCTAAGTTGGAAACTGGGTTGGCTCAGTCCAAGATTGGATTGGCTAGGTCTCAAAAAAAAATCTAGATAGAAAATAGCATTTTTGGACTATTGGCATGGTACAAAATTGGGTCGGCTCAGTCACCCAATCGTAGGTTAGTCGATTTAGTCTGAAACTGGGCCGACTCAATTTTCTCATGTTATTATTTTGTGTACGTGGGTTGTTTGGATTTGGAGAGTTTTTCTATGAGCTTGAGCTTGACCTTTTGTAAAGTATATATACTAAAAATAGATCAAGATTGTGTAAGTGCTAAAATATACTGAATAAAAGCTCTTTTCATCCAAAAATCTCTTCTTCTCTTCTTCTCTATTTTTTGAATTATTTGATCATGCTTCTGCATTAATCTCTAAGAATTACTTCCTTGTTGCTTGGCTAATCACCGACAGCCACGTCGATCCATATGGGAAGAGCGCATAGTCCCGACATTTGGTATCAGAGCGGTGTTGCATGAAAAGAAGGAAGACAACTAGGGTTTACTACATCTAGGATCTATTGCACCATGTTTTATCCTAAACTTCTAGTTTGCTTCATGGTTGTCTCTAGATTGAGGTGGAGATTATTAACATGGAGGAACGATGATACAGAAGTTTGGAAAAAGGATATAGGGCTAGTTAGATCTTCTTTGAACGGTAGTTTTGCTATTGTGTGAGATCGTGAAGGGTGTTAGGGATTTGTTCTTGACTTGTTTGAAGTCATGAGATCAAGTGGATTTAAGGTGGATTTTGAGAAGTTCGACGATAAGGGGAACTTTACTCTATGGTAGCAAAGAGTAAAGGATTTGTTGGTTCAACAAAGGATCTACAAGATCTTGACAAAAGAAAAGTCGAAAAAGATCAGTGCTGAGGATTGAAAAGAGTTGAAGGAAATTGCTTTTAGCACAATCCGAATATGCTTGGTCGATCAGGTTTTGCCCGAGGTTTGCATAGAAACTATGGCAAAGGAGCTCTGGGAGAGATTGGAGAATACATACATGGCGAAGAACATGACAAACAAGCTATGGTTGAAGAAACAGCTGTATAGTCTGAGGGTGCCCGAAAGTGGAGATCTTGTTGCACATATTCAAAGGTTTAATCAAGTGTGTTCTGAAGTGATGAGTTTGGATGTGAAGATCAATGAGGAGGATCGGGCATTGATGCTATTATGTTCTCTCTCAGATTCTTATGATAGTCTCATAACAACTTTAGTTTATGGGAAGGAGATCCTAAATTATGAAGAGGTTGTTGATGTACTCAGATTAAATGAGCAAAGAAAAATGATCTACAAGGAAGATCCTAAGTCTGAGATCTTAGCTGTGAATGAAAGATAGGAAAGATCAAAGAAGAAGATAAGAGAAAAATCCAAGGGCAGGTCAAAGTCTCGCGATCAAAGAAAGATGACATTGAAATGTTATAAATGTCATTAGCTTAAACACCTGAGGAGAGATTGTTCCCTTTTGAGATCAAAAAAAGAAAAAGCCAGCAAGGGAGATGATACAATTTCTGTGAGCAGTGGAGAAGACCTACTAGTTGTATTAGATGGATCCATAGAGTATGATACTATATGGATATTGGATTCAACATGCTCACACCACTATACTTCTCATCGGGAGTGGTTTGCTACCTACCAGAAGGTCGATGGTGGAAGTATCAGTCTTGGAGATGATCACCCATGCAAACTAGCTAGAATTGGCTCTATCAGGGTGAGGATGTACAACAGGATCATTCATACATTATCAAATGTCAGGCATGTACCAGAGTTAAAAAAGAATTTGATTTCTTTGGACTACTTGGAGGAGCAGGGTTATGCTTTTAGTAGCCAGGCTTGGAGTGGATGTTGTTCCTACGGCTGCTCGGAGCCACAGCCATAGATCCAATCTCTTGCATGAATCTGGATGTTAATCCAGCAAACTGAAGAAGATCTAAGAAAGATGATAGAAGCTAGGGTTTTTGGCATTGAAACCAGAGAGAAGAGAGAAGAGAGAGTTAGGGAGAAAAGCTCAATTGTATTCCAACCTTATTGTAAAAGTTATAATATCCTGATTTATATACCCTAGAGTTCTCACATGAATCCTAATAAATCCTAGCTCAAAAACTCCCCTAGGCTAACCTAACCCATATATGAATTAGCCCCCTTAAGACCTCTTGAACCAGGCCTTAAGATCCCTAGGATCAACCCAGACCCTAGCCCAAAATAGACTCTCGCATAACTCTGCCCGCGCACTGAGCCGACTAAGCTCCATTGGGTCGCTCAGTTTCAGACTGAGCCAGCATAGAACAAACTAAGCCAGCCTAGTTCTGTGCCATGCCAGCAGTTTCGATCATGTAGCTCTCTATTTTGCCTGTGCTCTGAGACTTAGTCGACCCAATTTTGGACTGAGCTGACTAACTTACAGAAAATTCTTTTTCTGCAGCCTTCAAGCTTCGACTTTGGTTTCTTGCTCCACCTTATATCCCAGATCTTCGAAGCACCAACCAAGTCCCTTGAGGTCCTCAATACCTAAACTTCGACCCCATAAAGAGCTACATGCCACCTCCACCTTAGGACAACTCTTATCCTAGCCCTAGGACTACATCTATCCTAGCTTCCCCGGAGCCCTCATCCTGGCTCCGCCCGTGGCCTCTTAAGGCTTGGGAGCACCACACCACCTACAATCTCCACCTTGGTGCGTCCAAGCCATGGCATACTTGGCAACATCCTCCTACACAATCCTACTGTCCCTGCATGTCCTGATAGGCCCTCGTGCTTACCTTGCCACTGCCATTCTTCTTCAAATGCTGAGCTCTCTTTGAGGCCTTCGGGATGACCGCATCCACCGCCGAAGTCCTTGGCTTATTTTTTTGCACCACCTTAGAAATTGTAGGTATCCTTCTGCTTGGCAGCTGCATCACTTGTTCTAGACTTTTCTGAAAATCATGCAACATTTCTTTATCGGCACTTGCCGCATATCCTGATGCTCTACCTGACACTGTACCCTTAGAGCCATGCCTATCTTCCTGCACAATCCTCTCCACCTAGATCTGTATAGCCCTGGCACTGGTGTTGGGATATAGGTCCTCCCTCTGCACCCCTTTACTCTGAACCCATGTTACAGCTTTCTCCATCCATGAAGCTACCTCTGTCCGGTGCTCCACCTGAAATTGAAGTCCCCTTGATGCCACAGAAGCCGACTCTATCTCCGAGTCCTCCAAGGCCAACCATCCAACGCTGCACTACTGGGCCTGCCACTGTACCTCGAACACCATCGCTGTCCCTTCAGATCCTCTGCACTTCGCAGACCTGTTCGAAATTCTCTCTGATACACTAAATCCTGCGGCTCCTTCGAGGCCACCAAGAGCTTATCTGACTCTTCACTATCAGTGATTGAATTAATGGAATCCGAGCTCTCTCCTCCCTTGCACTTCTTCCAAAATCGATACTCCCACTTAAAGTGCCCTACTTCTCCACACTTGAAGCATCTTTTGGACCCCTTGCTGCCCCTCTATTTGCCCATCTTCTTTTCTTTCTTGTGCTTTTCTGAAACCACAAGACTCTCCTGGAAGACCTCCCTCTTCATCATCCATTTCCGCCGCTCGTTGGACCTGAGCACTAATATGATCTCCTCGTACACTAGTGTCTCCTTACCATACAACAAAGTTGTCACCAATGGATCAAAGCTCCTGAGTAGCGAACACAGCAACAATAGACTCTTGTCCTCCTCTTCTAAATCCACCCCTATATTGAGCAAGTCCATGCTCATCCGATCGAATCATTGAATATGCCCCGTAACATCCTCGCCCTCCTACATCCGAAGGCTAAACAGTTACTTCTTTAGCATCAACTCATTGCACATGTTCTTCCTCATATACAATTACTATAACCTCGACCATAATCCCTTGGGTGTTCTCTCTTTCAATACACTATATAAAATCTTATCCACTAAATAAGCCCTAATCATGGCACATGCCCTTTTCTCCAAGGACATCCACTCCTTATCTGTCATCTCCCCCGACCTATCCTCCAAGGCCAAATCTAGCCTCATCTGAACCAGCAGATCCTCCATCCTTACCATCCACATCGTGAAACTTTTTTTTCCATCAAACTTCTCTAATCCTACCTTCAACCCACTATTCTCCAAGATCAATCCAAATCAAATAATAGCAAACAGGTAGATCTAAGAAATACCTTGACTAGGGATGTTGGACAGTAGCCCTGTGATCTCTCCCTTTCTTATGAAGCCTGGAGAAAGCCTTTTGATTTGAATCTCATCATTGATCTCTATTGAAAACTGATCTTCTTCCTCCTTCATGCTCAACCAAGCTCTGATATCAATTGTTGTTCCTACGACTGTTCGGAGCCACAACCGTAGATCCGATCTCTTACGTGAACCTTGGTGTTAATCAAGCAAACTAAAGAAGATCTAAGAAAGATGAGAGAAGCTAGGATTTTTGACGTTGGAACCAGAGAGAAGAGAAAAGAGAGAGTTAGGAAGAAAAGCTCAATTGTATTCCAATCTTATTGTAAAAGTTACAATATCCTAATTTATATACCCTAGAGTTCTCACATGAACCCTAATAAATCCTAGCTCAGAAACTTCCCTAAGCTAACCCAATCCATACATGAAGTAGCCCCCTTAAGACCTCTTGAACTAAGCCTTAAGACCCCAAGGATCAACCCAGATCCTAGCCCAAAACAAACCCTCGCATAACTCTATCCGTGCACTGAGCCGACTCAGTCTCAACATTAAGCCAGCTAAGTTCCACTGGGTCGGCTCAGTCTGAAACTGAGTCGGCCCAGTTTTGTGTCATGCTAGTAGTTTCGAATGCGTAGCTCTCTATTTTGTCTATGCTTTGAGACTTAGCCGACCCAATTTTGGATTAAACCAACTAACCTGCAGAAAATCTTTTTTCTATAGTCTTCAAGCTTTGGCTTTGGTTTCTTGCTCAATCTTATGTTCTAGGTCTCCAAAGTACCAACCAAGCCCCTTGAGGCCCTCAATACCAGAACCTCAAGCCCATGAAGAGCTACATGTCGCCTCCTTCCTAGGACAACTCTTGTCCTAGCCCTAGGACCACATCTATCCTAATCTTCCTGGAGCCCTTACCCTAGCTCAATACGTGGCCTTCCAAGGCTTGGGAGCACCACACCACCAACAGAGGATGTCTGAAAATTTTCAAGAAAGCTTTGGTGGTGATGAGAGGTAAAAGACTGAGCAATAATCTTTATAGAATGGAAGGCCCAGTGGTAAATGATAGTGCAGAGGTGCTAGTAGTGGCACAGAAGGAGTGGATTTTATATTAGCTGTGGTACTATCGGATGGGTCATATGAGTGATCGTAGGCTCATTGAACTAAGTAGAAGAGGTATGATCCCAGTCCTAAAGAAGGAGGACATAGATCTTTATGTGTCGTGCATCTTTGGCAAACAGCATAGGATGAAGTTTACCAGAAGTACCAAGCGCAGTGAGGAAGTGCTAGATTTAGTGCACTCGAATGTGTGGAGACCAGCTCCTGTATCAGCTAGAGGTGGGGCAAAATATTTTATCACTTTCATTGATGATTTCTCAAGAAAGGTGTGGGTTTATTTGATCACAGAGAAATCAGAGGTGTTTGTCTAGTTCAAAGCCTGAAGAGCTAAAGTAAAGAAGGAGTTAGGGAGATAGGTGAAGTATCTGAGGTCGGATAATGGAGGAGAGTATACTAGCCTGGAGTTCATGAGGTACTAGGAGAAAAATGGCATTAAACACCATTACACAGTGAAGATGAATTCCCAGTAGAATAGTGTTATGGAAAGAATGAACTGGATACTAACTAAGAAGGAATGGAGTTTGAGGCTACAGATATCACTCCCAAAGTTCTTTTGGGGTGATGCTCTAACTTTTTCTTATTTTCTTGTGAATAGATCCTCTAATTATAAGCTGAATGGAGGCATTCCAGAGGAGATCAGGAGTGGAAAGAAGGTGGAGCTTGGCCATCTGAAAGTCTTCAGTTGCACAGCCTATGCACATGTGGAGGCAACTGAGAGGAGAAAATTGGATCCAAAATCTCAAAAGATGACATTCATAGGATATCCACAAGGAGTCAAGGGGTACCTACTGTGAAACTCTCAAGCACAGAAGTCAGTGATCAGCAGGAATGTTATCTTTGATGAGAAGAGCATCTTGAGGAGGTCTGAGATAGATGAAACTAGAAAAATAGAGGTGAACGATGGTGGCCAGTTAGAGAATGATGGCATGCAGGTTACATCCACTTATAGGAGTGTTTCTATTGAGGTGGAGTTGGGCAGAAAAGTATTGTCTTAGATTAAAAATCAGCATGAAGGATTGGCAATTCAGATAGATGTGCAGGAGCAGCTATAGACATCAGGCAGAGATGTACAAGTGGGAGTGACTTTGCACAAGCCCCAACATACTATTCGGAGATCGATCAGATATGGCATTGATGAGATTATCTTCTATGCACTCATCACTACTAATAGAGATCCAAAGAATTATGCAGAGGCCATGGATACAGGCTATGATGGAGGAGATGGAATCACTCGAGAAGAATCAGACATGGTAGCTGATGGATCTTTCAGAGGGTGCTCGATCTATTGGCTCAAAGTAGGTGTTCATAAAGAAAGAAGCACCTTCAGAATAAGGTGGAGTCAGATTCAAAGCAAGGCTGGTAGCAAAGGGATACTCACAAAGAGAAGGGATTGACTTCATAAAAATTTTTTCTCCTATGGTGCGTCATACATCTATTCAAGTTTTGTTGTCACTGACGGCATAGCATAACATGGAATTGGAATAGATGGATGTGAAGATGGCCTTCCTTCATGGAACTTTGGAAGAAAGAATCTACATGAAGCAGCTAGATGGTTTCATAAAAATGGGATAGAAAGAAAAGGTATGTTTATTCAGAAAGTCTTTCTATGGCTTGAAACAATCCCCTCGTCAGTGGTATCAAAGGTTTGATAGCTTTGTCTTGAGCCTGATTTTAGTAGATGTAAACATGATTGTTGTGTTTACGTCAAGGATGTAGATAAGGAGGATACCATGTACCTATTATTATGTAGATGATATGCTCATAGCTAGTAGAAGCATGGATGCCGTAAAAAGATTAAAAAGAGAATTATCACCTGAGTTTGAGATGAAGAATTTGGATCCAGCTGAGAAAATCCTTAGAATGGAGATTTGCGGAAATAGGTGCAAATGAGTGCTCCATTTGTCATATGGAAAGTATGTCCAGAAGGTTCTGAAGAGGTTTGGGATGAAGAAGGCCAAACCTATAGAGACGTCATTGCTGAGTCATATGTCTCTTTCCAAGTTACAGAGCTCCCAATCAGAAGAGGAGAGAGAGTACATGGAATGAGTCCATTATGCAAATACTGTAGGCAGTGCGATGTACACTATGGTATGCTGTAGATCAGATATAACACATGCAGTGAGCACGATTAGTAGATACGTGGCTAACCTTGAGAAGGAACATTGGAAAGCATTGAAATGGATATTGAGATATCTGCATGAAATAAGGAATTATGGTTTGGTGTTTGGGGGGCAGCCGGAAGGATTTGGAGAACAATCTATGAAGATGTGTGCAGGTTTAGATCCTCTGAAAGGATTTGTTGATGCAAATTACACTGATGATCTTGATACAAGGTGGTCTACAACTGGATACCTCTTCTATGTATATGATGGACCGGTGTCTTGGAGATCAATCCTTCAGCTAATCACGGTCTTGTCAACCATAGAGATCAAGTACATTAGGATAATGGAGGCTGCAAAGGAAGTCCTTTAGCTTAGGAGGCTGATTGATGAGTTGGGGGTGGAGTAGAGCAAGGATATACTATTCAGTGATAGTCAGAGTGCTCTGCTGTTGGCATAGAATCCAGTCTATCATGTGCACACAAAGCATATAGACGTGAGGTACCATAGAATCAGAGAGCTAGTGGAGGAAGGTGAATTAAAACTGATGAAGATCCATACCAAGGAGAATCAGTTTGATGCATTTACAAAGGTACTCTTTGGTGATAACTTTCAGAGACGTGTGGCACAGATGGGTCTGTTGAGAAGAGATGAGTTCACAAGGACTTGAAAGTACCAAGATAGAGAATGTGAGCTCAGAAGTGGCACTCCCAAGTCTTGAAAACATGAGAAGATAGATCATAAAAGACGAAAGTGAGTCAGAAGAGAAATCAGCTCTTCTATAAAGTTTAGAAATTGGGCTGGCTCACCTTGAGACTGAGCCGGCTAAGTTGGAAACTGGGCCGGCTCAGTCCAAGATTGGGTTGCCTAGGTCTCAGAGAAAAATTTAGATAGAAAGCAGCATTTTTGGACTATTGGCACAGTATACAATTGGGTTGGCTCAGTCAGACTAAGCCGACATAGTCGCAGGTTAGCTGGCTCAATCTAAAATTAGGCCAGCTTAGTTTTTGCGGGTTATTATTTTGTGTACATGGATTGTTTGGATTTGGAGAATTTTTCTATGAGATTGGGCTTGATTCTTTGTAAAGCATATATACTAAAAATAGATCAAGATTGTATAAGTGCTGAAATATATTGAATAAAAGCTCTTTTCTTTTGAAAATCTCTTCTTCTCTTCTTCTCTATTCCTTGAATTATTTGATCATGCTTCTGCATTAATCTCTGAGAAGTACTTTCTCGTTGCTTGGCTAATCACCGATGGCCATGTCGATCCATGTGGGAAGAGCGCGCATTTTCTACACCTCCTTCTGCTTAATATTGATGAGGGAGTCCGAGCCTTGTTGAGGACATCGACTGCTGACAAAATGAGCCACAAACTGGTGGCTCATTTGATCAAAGGAAAAGATAGTATCCGACTTAAGGGTCGAGTACCAGTTCCTGGCTGTTTCCTTCTGGATGGAGGAGAAAGCTCGACATAGGATGGCATCGGACGTGCCATGGAGCAGCATCATTATTTAGAAGGCCTTCAGATGATCGACGGATCTATAGTCCCATTGTAACTCTCAAATTGGAGAAGCTTGAAGTTCGACGGGATGGGTTCTTGCATAATTTTTTAAAAAAAGAAAGGGTCAGTGCAGATATCATTACTATAAGAGGAAGGAGCATGATGAAGTTTCTCGATCCATCGGTTCATTTTTTATAGTTTTCGATCCAAAAAATCCTCACGATCATGGATCTCCAAATTAGTCTTCTGGCTGAATAGGGGCAAGGTCCCCTTAGGGGTTGAATCATGATCGAAGCAGGGGCTCTCTATCCTCTGCTTCTCTTTCTCGAAAGTTATTGGCCAATTTGCCCAAGTCGGTCGCCTCCAAATTAAGTCCTGGGGTTCTGGAGAAGCCTGCTCTGATTGAATCGGTGCTGGGGACTGTTGCTATTACATAGTCTATAATGCTTTAGTAAGGTCGTGAACCTACTGGACCAGCAGGTTGAACTATTTTGCATCCATCATTGCTGTTGATGGAACCTAAGATGCTGGGGATGAGATAGGAGCGGGCAGATTTGGGTGAGATCTGACCGTGGAGGCAATTGATTGTCGAGTCGAGGCCGGGCACTCTGTTGTTGAGAGAGCATATTCACACCCAAGCGCTCCTCTATCCCCTCCTCCATGCACCTACTTAATCTCCCTCTCCTCTCACGTCCAAAGTATTTTGGACTTGATTGGTGCAATCCAGATGAGAGAAAGGCGGACTGAGAGCTAAAAGGTTGCGCTGCTGCAAGGACAACTGGATATTCAAAAGGAATTTTGAAGATCCTCTAGATCTATATTTTTGAAGATGATAGAGAAAAAGAGGATCTCTAGATCCACTGAGTGGATTATCGTAGAGGTCAGGTCTTTACGTGGCTAGATCCAGAACCTTCTATCATAGATCATCAAGATAATTAGGATTATCCACTAAGTAAAATTAATTTAATTTAATTTATTAAATTTTATTTTATTTACTAGATCAAAAATTAGATCTAAAATATTAGATCTATTAGGATCAAGAAAAAATTTTTTAAAATATATCTCTTAATCGATCGATTTGAACAGACCTGTCCGAAAAATCAAGATTTTTTTCAGACGTTTTACTAGAAGTACTAAGCCTTAGAATCTTTATGGAAAGTCAGCGGGTAACAGCATGTTAATAAGTTACGACCAAAATTTTGAAGTTTATGCATATAGGTAGTTCATGATGAAACTACCCATACGCTCATCAAGGATTGGCCAATATATCATTCTTATAGATCCACTCCAACCTCACTTACAGCTTCTGCTCTTGATGTTCTTGATCATATAGCATGATCTTTGGACTTGACTGGCCCATCTGCATCTTAGCTTGAACGTCATTTAGTGATTTGATACTGGCTGTGCGACGTCTGTTTCAACCAACTTCTCTGTTAGGTGAGCCAACATTTTGTGCGAGCAATCCTGATCTTAATGATTGCCACTGAGGTCTAGATCCCGGACAATCGAGCCACGTATATTCTCCTTGTTATCTCCATCCACTTATCAAAGATGCCTCTGCTCAGTGGATGAACGAAGCTGGTAAGGTAGAGAGGAATCTGGTTCATCATGATTAAACTTCTCGACCCAAAATAATTTTTGAAGTTCGCTAGCCATATTTGTAATTTGAGTACCGATCAAGTCTATGGGTGTCCAAAATTTGTGTATGGGTTGGATCAGATATATTTTTCTGTAGAGAGTCAAAATTTTTAGTTAGATACTGTAATTAAGACATTAACCAATTTGTTTGAAATTTTTATTATTTCAATAAATAGCTCTCATAATTTTCTTAGATCCCTACACTCCTCCTGTAGAGATGCGAAAACTTCCATGATTATGATTTCTAGTGGATGGTGCATCCCATCGACTGACTCATCACCTCACCTAACAGTTATTGGTGATGGGTACCAATGAGTGAACAATCTGTTCAATGATTCTCTAATCATGATGCATCCAATCTTGGTCTCTAATTCATGATCTCACCGTGTTTAGAAATATTATCCACTCTTAGTTAAGTTCAAACCCACCATTTGCAAGATTGGATTTCTAATTGAGCTCTCACGTATCAGATATTGAGCCCAATCCATCCTCCAATCTGTAGATCCAATTGGCCTCATAGAATGATTGCATCTTTTCGAATGCAACTGAGCCACTATAATCAGTGAGAATAATCAACCCCGAAAGGCCCGCATATCTACAATGGTGGAAGACCTTAGACTTAATCTTTTCTTAGGAGAGATTTGATTAGGTCTCATTAAACTATAACTTGACATTAGTCAACCATTATGACTAACCTAGTGGCATGGTTAGCTCGGATTATTGAACCACCTCAGATCAGAACGAGTCAACCATAACATGGTCAGATAAGTGAGATCGGTGGAAGGGATATGCCATTAACTCGACAAGAATGCATTCGGTCGAGTAGTCCCAATTAAAACCAATCGGTATATATTATGCCAAACTACCTTAACAACCAAATGCTTGAGTCAGAACCAATCGGTTCAAGCCTACAATCTAGACTCTAACCATGAGCTAATTAGGTCTTGCTTGATCATTCACTACGTGACCGATCTTGATCTAGACTTAATCCTATTAGGCTGGCCAATATAAGATTGTTGATCCATTTAACACACTATTGATTCGGTTTGATCAACCCATTAGACCTAAGAGCTACCCAAGCCCGATCCAATTTGTATGAACATGTCTTAGATCTTGAAATTCTTAATTTTAGATCTAATATGTTTTTATATTCTTAATTCTTAATTAAGTTTAGATTCAAAAATAAAACATGCAAATAAGATCCTAGGATTTCAGGATCTAGAGTTTTGCAGAAAGTAAGTTTTCAATTTCTAATTAAGGCGAACGCACAGCACTCCTACACATCATAAGAACACCCTATCGAATGGAAGGAGAGGGTCATTAAGCTCTACTTTATTCTTATGATTGGAACGACAAGAGGAATGCCTTAATCAGAAATAACAACTAATCTACAAAAACTAATTAATCTAAGCATTATATCACATATAAGGAAATATTAATTAAATATATTTTTGCATACATCTCATGTATCATGCAGCATGTTTTCATATCTAATTATCTCATAATTAATCTAAAAAATTAATTTAAATTTATTCTTTATCAAATAAATATTAATCATAGACTCTATTTGTAGATACTATTCTACAACTGAGTTCTAAACATGCAACTATCATATTCT
>QRFJ01002896.1:122026-159526 GCA_006176705.1 Cocos nucifera
AGCCTTTCTAGGGAGCGATCCTCATTGAGATCGGCTGGGGAACAAGAAGAACTCCAATGGAGAAGAAGAGAGATCTCTGCTGAGCGCTCCTTTAAGAATAAGAGAACCTCAGGAGAAAGAGGTCCCTTCCTCTAACGTCAATCCTATTGGTGCGAAATTTGATTGACATCGGAACTGATTGGAGCTAGAGAAGTTGAGGTCGCCGTCGAGACCTATAAAAGAAGTCCAAATTAGAGGAGGGGTGGCTCCGGTAGGATCCTCTGATGGTCAAGTTGGCTCTTTCGATCAACAAAAATGGAATGCTCAACAGAGAAAGTAGTAGAGTTTTGGGATGGAGGAGAGAGCTTAGAGAAAATGTATCTGAAGGATCTCTTTTATAGATGGAGCCTGTAACAAACTGATAGTGACAGCCATAACTACTGAGTAGTGGGTCGTTCAGGCCACGTGGGGTTTGTTATAGAGGGTAGTGTCTGTTGTCATGATGTGCCAGCTGGAGTTCGGATAGGATGGCTGTAGGCAATGGCGCGTTCCTCACTGATGTTGTTCCAAAGGAGCTCGAAGGTTCTCATGATCAACCGTGCATGGGTCATCATTCACCGTATTGAGAGTCAGTGCTCAGATCCTTCTGGACAATAGAAAGTATTTTAGAAGGAGTTCAATAGGAGTCTGGGAGAAGTCCGATATGTGGAGAAGTTCGAAAGAAGTTCGACTGGTGGAGGAGTCCGGAAGGAGTTCAACTGGTGGAGGAGTCCGAAAGGAGTCTGACCATCTAGGATGGAGGAGTCTGGAAGGAGTTCGACTAGTGGAGAAGTCTGGAAGGAGTCTAACCGTCTGGGGCAGAGGAGTTCAAAAGGAGTTCGACTGATGGAGAAGTTCGAAAGAAATTCGACTGATGGAGAAGTCCGAAAGAAGTTTGACTGATGGAAAAGTTCAGAAGGAGGTAGACTGGTGGAGAAGTCTAGAAGGAGTCTGATCGTCTGGGGTGGAGGAGCTCGACCACCTCAGCCATTTGAACTCATCCAGGTGAAGTCTGGAGGGAGCTTACGAATTCGATCAAGGATCAATTTTGGTCATCGCTACCATATGGGATCATCTAGCAATCAAATATTTGGCCAAACTTCGGCAGGGGTAGGTCGCCCCCAACATTTTGCATAAAGCATAATTTAATTTTTTTTGCTCAAAAATTGGGGTCGACCTCTCCCTGGTATGAGTTGACTCCTCACAGTGGGTTGACCCATTCCTAGAATGGGTCAACCCTCTATGACAAAACAGAGAACAAATGGGTCAACCCTCCATGACAAAACAGAGAACAAAAAAAAAATCTGCCTATAGTAAATGAGTTGACTCTAATAGAGAATGGTTGACCCACTAGGGATAGGAGTCGAATCGAATAGGACAGAAGTCAACCCCTACAGGCATGCCAGCAACTATTATAGAGTTTTAGACTTTTTGATTTTTGCATAAATAACATTTAAATGAATCACAAATTATTTTTATATCTAATCTAAACTTATTTATGATCTTAGATATGTTTAAAACAAGTTTAATAACTTCTTTTTACTTTTCATCTTTACGAGATATAATCATATCGACACCCCTACCATCATAAAAGAACACCATCGAATAGGAGGAGAGGGCCTTTAAACCCTGCTTTTTTCTTATTATCGGATGGCCATGGCGATCAATCCAATCCAAGTACTTTGCTACTTAAATAAAAATTTATTTAGATCTAATATAAACAACATGAAATCAAATTAAAATGCATACAAATTGATATCATATAGAATCTTGCTCTGATACCAATCATAGGAAAAATTGGCAGTTTCATATATGCATTTTTAAAATTTTTTAGTAGAAGACTATAGATTAAACAGTTTAATCTATTATGCATGCCCTAAATTAGATCTAGAAACTACCAAATAAGGATCATATGACATGAATTTATGTATGATCTGATTTTTGAAAACAATTGATCATATCAACATGCTGCGTAGATCACATCTACGATAGGCATACCACAGGAGTAGATCTCATCTACTAAGATCAGATCTCTTACCAGAACATGGGTAGCTAATCATTGCAATTGAGAATGTGGATTTGAGGAATCTTCCTGATCACTTACAGCCACATAGGGTATCCAGCCTCTATGGATCATTCACTCAAAGTTCTGATCTGATCTGCCATCCCAGGAGTGTTAACTCGCGTGAAGACCTTCTTGATGGCTGATCTGTGCTCCTACTTCAGATCACACAGACTCTTCTGATGCTGAAGATGGATCAAGGAGAGGTTGTGGTGGTGGAATAAGAGAAAGGAAAACTCTATTACTTCTTTGTTTTTTTCTTACCTGAAATCCTAGATCAAATTTAGGTTTCTCACCCAAGAGGAATCGATTTTCCTTTAAGCACACATGCCAAAGGCAGAAACCCACCCCTATCTCATGCCTCACTCTCCATTTCTCTTGGTTAATAGTGACTCAGAGATCACCCATGCATGCCCCAAAGGAACCATTCTAAGTGATGGCCGAAAAGATAAAGATAGAGATGGGAGTTAAGATAAAGATAAGGGTTTGGCTTGATCAATCAAACCAACTTACCTAATATTGGCTGAGAGAGGGGGAGTATCAGATTATTGGCAGGGAAACTTATGCAAAAACATTTTTGCATGAACATTGGAGGGCATGGGAATAGGTAGGCGCATGGAAGAAGTCCAAAGCTTAGAACTCTTGGTTTTGATTATTTTGATTCAACCAAATCATCCAGTTAGATCCACATATACCATGTACATAATCATTAGGCTTATATCTTAATTAACTCTATTCAATTAGGGCATTATTGGTCAGTCCTTTGATCAATCAGAACAACACCTAGCAAATCTAGGTCATTCTCATAATCTAAATCGGGTTCTTTGTAGGTATAGCCGATAGTATTATAATGAACGGTATTTTAGTTAGTTTCTTTGTTATTTTTTTTTTCTTTTTATTGCGTTTTGGTTTTATTCAAACACTTTCTTTACTTCTGTTGGACTCTTAAAAGGTTTTTAAGAATTTTTTTTGTTATTTTTTTTTAGATTTTTGTATTAAATTTTTTTTTTTTTTTTTGTTTCAAAAACCTAATTTAAATCTAATATTAATTAGATTTGGTTCAAATCTTATTGCTCAATCAAATTGAGCTAATCAGCAATCTAATTGCTTATTGATTCTCCTATAATTCACTAATTATTAGCAAATTAACTCATTGCAATTTTTGCACAAGGTTAATCATCAATCAATAATTATACCCTTGAATAATTCTCAGTCATCAATCAGCCATATGATCAGTCAAAAAAAAAATTTTGAGTGCAATGCCATAGGTTTGAACCTAAGCTAATAGCATAGGAATAATTTTTTGTACCAATTAAAGTTACTATCTAGCAATGGTACCCAATGTCTGGATAGAACGAATGTATGCAAAGCAACATTCTAAAACCCATTGGCATATGGTTATGGTATAATTCATCTCTTTGATCCTAAATGCTTAGGATGACCTAGAATTTAATTGTCAATCCTAAATGAGTCATCCACATTATAATTTAATCTTTCAAATCCATCATATGAATTATCTTGACTGAGGTTTTGCAAAATTAAAATACAGTAATGCACTATCTCCTATAATTTGAAGGGGCTAATTTCATCTTGACTCACATACTGACTTTGTAAGTACTTGATTGTGCTCAAAAATCTTTTATTATTGAATTAAAAATTTAGACAGTTCGATATCAAAGTACAATGAGTTGCTTGCAAGTCACCATGGTGATCTTAGATCGGAGGAATACTTTTACCCATATCTCTTGAAGACAACTCTTGATAGCAGAGTGCTTCGGACTTGGTTATGTTCAATAAGATATACTCCTACATCTCATCTACATGCCATGCCAGTATTTCCATACTCCTTGGTTAAGAGGATAGCCAATTCATATAGCACATAATGACCTATACTTGATATTGCTATTATCCTAATAATAGCATATTATTTGGTTGCAAATAGATTTAAGAACTAAATGATAAATCCTTCTTTATCGACTAAAATAGTTCTAAGAACTTCATCACAATATAGGAGTTTATAAGAAGATGTACACAATATGATGAAAAAGCTAAATAATATTTATTAATTATTAATTTATATACAATTACATACACGAGCTCAACTATTAATATGCTGACGATTGGCTTTGGAATGTAATTCCCAACACATCAGTTATTTTCAATAGGAGATATTTAGATCCAAATGCACTCAAGTGCATCATAGTCTTGAAGGAGAATCCTGATTTTTCGGAGTCAGGTTCGTTCAAATCTGATTGGATTAAGGGGCATATTTTAAAAAAATTTTCTTAGATCCTAATCAGATCTAACATTTTCTAGATCTAATTTTATGATCTGATAAATAAAAAAATTAAATTAAATTAAATCTAAATTAATTTTACTTTGATTCTGGATAATCTAATTATCATTGATGATCTCTGATTGCCTGAGGTTCTGGATCTAGACACGAAGACCTGCTCTACCGATATCACTCAGGTGATCTGAGATCGTTCTTCTTCTTTTCTTTTTTTCTCAAAAATTAGATTCTGGATCTAATTTGCGAGGATCTTTCAAAAATCTTCTTCTGAAGATCATCCGTTTCTCTGCAGCAGTTGCTGCTTCTTCTTTTCGTCAGCTCTTTCTTGCCTGGACTCACTAAATCTAAGACCAATGACCTTGGGATTGGAGAGGAGAGAGAGGATCAGAAAGGTGGTATAGGAGGAGAGAGGAGCAGCCTTGGGGCGTGGGCTGGAGAGGAAGTCTATGAAAAGTGGGGCATAGATAGTTCTTTATATAGACCCTGCTGCCATGCAGTGCCACTCACCTCGGTCAATCACGTTGCTTCGTTCAATCAGAATCTATGTATTGATCACCATCCAACTCTCATATCTCATATGAATGAATTAAATTTAATTTATTTTTTATTTTTAGATCTAATTATAATATTTATAAGATTAAAAAATAGTAAATAAATAAATCTAAAAATTATATTTAATCAAATAAAAATTATTATTATACTAGACTACACATAGAATAATTCTATTCCTAGTCTAGTTATGTATCTCATACATATTAGATCTAGATTAATTAATTTTAATTTTTTAATTTTTTAATTTTAGATCTAATTATATCTCATATGATATCTAAAACCATAAATTTATCAGATTAAATTAGATCTAAATAAATTTTATAAGAACCTGGCTTTGATACCAGTTAAAGGAGAATCCTAATTTTTTGGGATCAGATTCATTCAGATCTGATTGGATCGAGAGGTGTATTTTAAAAAAATTTTCTTAGATTCTAATTAGATCTGATATTTTTTAGATCCAATTTTATGATTTAATAAATAAAAAAATTAAATTAAATTAAATTTAAATTAATTTTATCTTGATTTTGGGTAATCTAATTACCCGTTGTTGATCTACTGATTGCCTGAGGTTCTTGATCTAGACACGCAAGCGCCTGGCCTCTACCAATATCCACTCAAGGGTCAAATCTAGGAGATCCTTCTTCTTCTCTATCACATTCTTCCAAAAATTAGAATCTTGGATCTGATTTGGAGGATCTTCAAAACTTTTTTTTGAAGATCATCCAGTCGTCCTCTTTGCAGCAATGCTGCATTCCTTCTTTTTTCGTCAGCCTTTTCTTGATCTGACTCGCACCAATCTTAAGCCCAAAACTGCCTTGGATGTGGAGAGGAGAGAGAGGATCAGAAAGGTGGTATAGAGGAGCAAGAGGAGCAGCCTTGGGGCGTGGGCTATGAGAGAAGCCTATGAAAAGTTGGGCGCAGATAGGTCTTATATTATAGACCTACTGCGCCATCCAACTGCCTCGTTCACCTCGAACCAATCACAACCCTTCGTTCAAATCAGATCTAAATCTGATTGGTGGGAATAGAGATCACCTGGATTCCAATCCTTAGATGAGAGACCCATAGATTCATCCTAAGGTGGCACCAAAGACTGATCAAAGTCCATAGGTGAGGGTCACCTAGTTTGAATCCAAGAAGCAACCTGGAGTCCCATCCATATGGGACTCCAAGCGTCCCTATCCATGGGTGCACGCCATCCTAGGTGTGTGCCTCTTCTTTTCCAGGTTCTAGAGAGGGGACAAGCCCCCATCCAGCTCTCCAATAAGGTGCATGACACATGGACAGAAAGTGTCCAAGGGTCAAAGGTCAATGTTTGACCAAAGTCAAAGGATAAGAATGAGCAAGTGATGGAAAATGGTAGGTATTGTCTTAAATTTATCTCATAAATTAAGACAATCCTTTTCTGAATCTGGACAAGCTTCCAGTCAGAATCCAGGTAAAAGGCCTATCTGAGTGAGCACAAACTCCTTTGGCTCAGTCAGAGACAACTTTTAATGATAGTAAAAGAAGAACGTTAGGTTCAATCGATGTGCTAGCACGATTTTCCTTGAACCTAATTGAATCTCATTCAGAATCAATTGAACTGGATTAGTTCAATTGATGATCATCCAGATTCCAAATCCCTTATTTGTGTGATCCCAGTTAGGTTCAGTTCTGTATGGTAATGGGATATGTCATGATCTCTATCATCGACATCATCGAAACTCCTTTCGATGGATCAGAACTCTTCTGATTCGAACAACTAGAATGATCGATCATCTAAATCATTCTAATTGCTCCCAAAATCCACCAGTGACACCTAGCAGTATATGGTGGCAACCCATCAAAACTGAAAGATGAACCTCTTGGTGCAGCTACTTGTGTGATTAAGTTCTTCTATCTTGAGCCCCGATCAGATTAGGGTTAAGGTGAACTCGTCAAATCCTAATTTCTATCATATGATTTAATCATTCGATTCAAGTTCGATGTGAAAACCATAATAAAAACTCTTTCTATTATTTCACTCTCTACCATGGCCATGGGCTTATGGACTTGATTCTCATGATCATCATAGGACTGCTCCTCATCTATCGAGGTAGATAGATTCTATCTTGGTGCAATCCAATTCCTACAATGAACATGCTATAGCCAACATACACCTCAGGATTTTGAATGGCTAGAAGATCGAGTCATGGTGTAGTCAAACTATAACACCCTCAAGATGAACTATCGATGCACCTTAGATCAAAGAACCAGACACACCACTGCAGCTTCAATCAGTCATCGAAGAGAAGGTAGACTTTCTTATGACTACTCGAGGTGGTCACACTCAGTGCCCTCGTTCTCTAACAAATACATGTACTCTTACTCTGGTGTCTCTATACCATAGACTCAAGACTCATCTACTATAATGAAATGATTGTACACTAACCTTCCAGATCAATCACCATCCTCATGATGATCCTACAGTCAAGAGTATTTTATGAGTTAATAATAAAAATTCTTATCTTAAATTTTTAACTTTTAAAAATAAGAATTATCATTACTATTAACTCAAAGGATGTATCATAGACACTAAATACACATATGTGATAGAAAATAATTTATTTTATTATTTATGGTCAAAATTATAATTTTGCCCCTAAAAGTGTATTATAAGTGTTAGCCAATTCTGACTTCTAGGGCACACATATCTAACAAGTCTCACACTCTCTCTCTATATATATATATGTATGCACATATATATTACACACACATATACACATACATACATACATATATAAGCATATACATTTATATATATATATAGATATAAATACTTTAAAACATATCAAGATCAAATTCAAAATCAAATTTTAGTTGATTTGGATGCTTCTAGACCATAGATCAAATGAAAACATGACATCATATAGTTAAAATTATTTCATTTTTCATTAATTCAATGCATGGTAAAATATCTCAAAAATTGTGTGATATTTTGCACCATAGATCATGTCAAATGGCAAACATTCATTTTGAAATATCCATCCTTGATTTCCACTAGAAAGTATTTAGGACCAGATGTACTCAGGCAAAACTAGCCATCTCTCTCTTTATATACATAAATATACATAGGATGCACATGTGTCATACATGTTGATGCTATAGAATCTATCACTTCAAAGAAGTTGAAGCAATACCCACATTGCGCTTCTCCTCTCAAAATAAATCGAAGAGAAAGAAAAAAATAGATTTTAGAAAAACAATAGTTGGACATTTCGTCATCCCCTTCTACCTTTTCTCAACATATAGCTTATGGACATTGGCTAAATAATGAGAAAATAGGAACAATGTAATTAAGCACATTAAGGGCCTAAGAGTACAAGTTGAGTGAAAGAATTGAATAAATTATTAAGGTAATATATTCAAGGGAAAAAGACTACACATAATTTATTTATTTATTGTAAATTTATAGTATATTGGGCTATCATTATTGAGGAAAATGCTTTACAAAAAATGGTATACTTTCATACTGTAAAGAAAAGATTTTGAATTATTGCGCTATATGAAAGAATCTCTTAATTGGCTTGATTCTTCATGATTCTTGGGTTGCATGATCTTGCCAATAAGAAAAGATTTTGAATTATTGCATAATATGCGAGATTCTCTTAATCAATATAATACTCCATGATTCTCGCCAATAAAGAAAAGGTCTTAAATTGTTATACTATATGAAAGAATCTTTTAGTTGGCTTGATTCTCTATGATTCTTGGATTGCATGATCTTGTTGATAAGAAAAGATTTAGAATTATTGTGCAAGGTGTGACATTCTCTCAATTAATGTAATACTCCATAATTCTCGTCAATATGCCCCTGCAAGATAGGAGATCCATCGAAGGCACCTATCTTGGAATGAAAGGTGAACCATTACCGTGATAGAGGTTTAGTCAGTATATCTACAAATTGATCTCAAGTAGATACATGAGAGACTTTTAAAAAACCTTTGGAGACTTTGTCCCTCACAAGATGATAATCTATGGCAATATGTTTCATCTTGGAATGGAATATAGGATTAGCATATACATATATGGCACCAATATAATCATAGTAAATTGTTGGGAAATTGAGAATATAGAACCCAATTCATATAGAAGGGATTGAATGTATGCTAATTTTGAGGTTGCAATAGCAATAGCTTGATACTCAACCTCAGTAGATGATCAAGCGATAGACCGTTGCTTTCGTGAACTCTATGAGATAGGACTATTTCCAAAATACACAATGTAGGCTATAGTGGATGTGCAATCATCTTTATCATCCATCCAATCGATATCAGAGTAGGCATGAAGAGAGGGAGAAGAATAATACCAAAGCTGTAAGCCATGATAAATGGTTCCCTTGAGATATCGAAGTACACATTTGATGGCACTCTAATGAGTTTCTGAGGGTTAATGTATGCATTGAGATAATTTATTGACCACAAATGCAATATCGAGCTAGGTAAGAGATAGATATTGAATAGCATCAACAACTCATCTATATTCTATAGCATTAATTAGTTGGAGGAGAACCATCATGAAGACTAAGACAACCAGTTGTAGGTACAGGAGTAGCAACTTCCTTAGCTCCAAGCATATGTGTATGATCAAGTAAATCTTGGATGTCCTTATATTGTGTTGAGATTTAGTACATTGAATTTGACCCATAGCAGCAATGGAGGAGCCCGCAATGAAGCCCATGTGCAGAAGTCCATAGCAGGGTGTTGCCCACAAGCATGCACAACCCACGACCTAAGTACATGGCCTAGGCGCACGGGTGCACAGCCCAGGCATGCGGGTACAGCCCAGGATACCGAACCTGGCATGGCCCCAGATGTGTGACCACACGGTCCAGGATGTGTGCATGACACATGATCTAGGATGCACGACTGTGTGGGCATTCATATGGTCAACGTGCGAGGCATGGACCACTTAGTGGTTTATTGCATTTTTACATGGTGCACGAGGGCATTTGCATGATTGGAAGGCCTAGGATGCTTGTGGGTTTGATCCGATAGCCATTAGGGTGTTTTGAGTCCTGAAAGGTATCTAGTTAAGTATTAGGACTTGGATTAAAGGCTTTAAAAGGGCTTGATAGCCTGAAAATTATAGTAGTGCAGCAAGGGCTTCGGTAGAGCAAACAAGCACTGACAGAGTGTCGGTAGCAATCAGGATGTAATCAGAGCTTCAAGAGAGTGCTATGAGGCCTCCTTGTGAGAGATAAAAGCTTTGTGAGGTATTATACTTCTTGTTGAGAGAGCGGGATTGATGTATGGGAGTTGAGAGGATGTGATCTTCTTTTATAATTTTTTTTTTCATAGTGAAACTTATATACACCATAAAGATGAGCCTTGGGCTGATCCACATATTTAATTGTATATTTTTTCATATCTCTTCTTTCTTTCTATTATAATATTGACACCATCATTGAAATTATGATCTTAGGTAGGGGATTCGTATTCCACACTTGTGAGGGATCTTCCCAACAAATGGTATCAGAATGCTAGGTTTTTTAGATTGTAGTGATATTGATCGAGATTGAAGAAGATAGAGAGACAAGCTTAATCAAGATAGAGATCATCCGATATGATGGAAAGAGTAATTTCTCTCCATTACAAGCAAGGATAAAGGATGTGCTCAACCAACATGGGTTGATTGATGCTTTCTTGTGCGAGAAGACATAGAGGTGAAGGATTGGAGATGGCTCTAGATGTAGGTAGTGAGCACGATCCACTTATACTTGGTAGATAATATAGTGATTCATATACTTAATGAGACTTTTCTAACGGTGATGTGATCAAAGCTCGAAGAGATGTACATAGCGAAGTTACTCATAATTATTCTTTTCTTTAGAAATAGTTCTACTAGTTGTGGATGAGCGAGGGGCAGAGCATGCAGGAGCATCTCAACAACTTTTAGAAGATCCTCACCGATCTCCTTGGCATTGGTGAAAAGATTGAGGAGAAGATTAGGGCATTGGTCTTGCTTTTATTGCTTCCTTCTTCTTTTAAGTCTTTGGTGACTACTCTTCTTATAGAAAAGAGCACCATCAAGATGGATAAGGTTATTTATACACTTCTTCAGAATGAGGTTCCCACACTTCTTCAGAATGAGGTTCCCAGGTGGGAGAACCAAGTTTCGAATTCAGGTGATAACTCGGCTTTGGTGGTAACTAGAGATGGTGGTGGTAGAGAATGAAGTGGCAAAAGATTACGAGGTAGATGGTCCAAGTCCAAGTCGAAGGACTTCAGCAAGATCAGATGCTACTAGTGTGATGAGTTGGGGTATCAAGTTGAAGATTGTCCACAACTCAAAAATCAGACGAAGGCTACTACAGTGGCGGTCCAAGATAGCAACACATATGAGATTGATGATGTACTTATGGTCTCTGATAAGGTATATATTTCTTTCTAGTAGTGGATTTTAGATTGAATATGTTCGCATCATGTTTGTTGCAAAGAGAAACTATTTGACTTCCTAGAGAGTAATGAGGATATTGTTCGTTTGTTGGATAAATCAAGCTATGCATTCAAGGGCATTGGCAGCGTCAACTTGCAAATACATGATGGAGCAATGAGAAAATTGAGTGAGGTCCAATACATATTCAATTTTAGGAGAAATCTAATTTCACTCAACATACTGCATTCAAGCAGTTATAGATAGAGCTGATGATGGAATCCTGAAGGTTATACATGACAATAGGATTATTTTAGAGAAAAAAAAAAATGAAGGATACTATCTCTTAGTAGAAAGCTCAGCATAAGGTGGAGCTTTAGATGCCGGTAGGAGCTTAGCATGAGATGGAGCTCTAGGTGCAGATGGATTGGACACAAGATGAGACACTCGAAAGGATGATAGGCAACATCATAGGATAAAATTTCTATTACCGTAGGAGGCCATCCCAAGCAAGTCTCATATGATGGAAATAGAATCTAGCGGCTTAGCATAACTCTCATGTTTGTCCATCCATGAGCAATCAGATATTTATCTCAAAACATGGGAGTGAGATCATACAAAAGCTCTTAAAGTTAGGTGGAGGCCAAACATCGAGTGAAGATGGAGATTGTTGAGATTTAGCATCTCAAATCTACAACAGCAATGGAGCAGTCCATAGCGAAGCCCATGTGAAGAAGTTTGTAGTAGGGTGCGGTCCGCGGTAGGGCTCTACCTGTAGGCACGTGCAGCCCAAGTGTGCAGGCATGCAGCCCAGGACTCGTGACCTAGCATGGCCTAGGATGCACGACCATGTGGTCTAGGACATGCAACATGCGATCTAGGATGTGCAATTGTGCGGTCCATTGGGTGTTCATGCAGTCCACGTGTGAGTAATGAATTGGTTAGCAATTTACCAAATTTTCATGTGGTGCATGGGGGCGTTTGCATGATTGTAGGGCTTGGGATGCTTGCGGATTTGATTTGATGGCTAGGGGGGTGTTTTAAGTCCTAAAAGGAGTCCTATTATCTATTGGGACTTGAATTAAAGACTTTAAAAGGGCATAACGGTTTGAAGATTAAAGTGTTGTAGCAAGAGCTTTGGCAGAGCAGACATAGCACCGATAGAGGGTCGGTAGCAGTCAGGATGCAACTAGAGCTTTAGGGGTGTGCTGTAAGGTCTCCTTGTGAGAGATGAGAGCTTTGTGAGGGATTATGCTTCTTGTTGAGAGAGAGAAAATAATGTATAAGAGTTGAGAGGATGTGATCTTCTCTTATAATTTTTTTCTTTTCTTATAGTAAAACTTACATATCCCATGGAGGTGAGCCTTGGGTTGATCTATATATTTGATTGTGTCCTTTTTATATCTTCTTTTCCTTTCTGTTGCGGTATTGACACCATCATTGGAGTTGCGATCGTGGGTGGAGGATTTGTATTCCACACTCGTGAGGGAACTTCCTAACATGTTGAGGGAGAAACATACTAGAAGATATAGGTAAAACTTCAACATCTAAGAAATAATGAAAATCCCTGGTTCTTTTAGAGAGAATTTTTCTAAAAGAGCTTAAACAAACATGTACAAAAATGAGTTATTGCTACTAGTGAGAATTAAATCATCCACATTAATAAGAAAGTGCGCGGTAATACCACCATGAAAATAAAGGAATAAAGAAGGATTGAACTTTGATTGAACAAAGCCATACTCAATAACAAAGGTGCTAAGAGCTTGATACAATGCCTGAGGAGCTTGTTTGAGCCCATATAGATGGTCTTCTTGAGTCAGCATACATGTATAGGTGGAGAGGGATTAATGAAACCTGAAGGTTGGTGCATATAAATCTCTTCAATAAGACTACCATGCAAGAATGCATTATTCACATCCAGTTGTTGAAGTGTATCCTTTCACTAAAGCAATATAGAGAACAACTTTGATTGTAGTTGGTTTTATAACTAGATTGAATGTATCATGATAATGAAGGCTACATATTTGGTGGAAGCCCTTGGCAAGAAGTCTCATTTTATAGCGAGCAATACTATCTTCAGAATTTCATTTGCTACGAAATACACATTTACATCCCACTATATTTTGATTTTGGTGAGATGAAACTAATTCCCAAGTATCATACCAAATAAGAGCATCGAATTCATCCGACATAGCAGCCCGTCAATTAGGGTCCTTTAATGTTTGAGATACACATGTTTGTTCTTGAGTAGGGGGAAGGGGATGTTTGGTGACACTGTATAGTTGTTTTGGTTTGAAGATATTATTTTGGGACCTTGTGATCATCGAACATGTGGGTGTAGGACTGGGTTAGAGGTGGAAATGGGTGATGGGGAGGCGGAAGAAGCTAGTTGGACATTTCATAAGTGGATGGCAAAGGGGAGGAATTGGGACTCGTGGGGGATATATGAGGACTTATAGGTGAAGAAGAGGACTTACTTGGAGATGAGGAATTGCCATGCAATTATGATGAAGGAGCTATACTTGGGGGCCTTAAGCATGATATCCATAGAGATTGAGATGCTTCATGTAAAGTGTCATATAAAGATGTATTATTGCTCAAGAACAATAGCTATATTTGGTTGGTTGAAGTGGATAGTGTGACATGAGAAGGAGCATAGTTGATTTGTGAGGAAGCCGACCATGTAGACATATTCAAGGGATCACGTGAGGAGATGTGTAATGCATGAAAAAAGGGAATATGGATTCATCAAAGACAATATGATGCAAGATATAAGTTTTCTTGGAGCTAGGATCATAATATTTATAAGCACTTTGATGAAATGAATAACCAAAGAAAATACAAGGTTTAGAATGAGCATCAAGTTTATTTTTGGTGTATAGCTTTAGCTACAGATAACACAGACACCCGAAGACATGAAGTTTAGTATAAGATGGATGGATATTGAATAGAGCTTCAAAGGGTGATTTGAGATTAAGAACTTATGTGGGTAGGTGATTATAGTCTGGTTTCAACAATATATGTATGACGACACTCTGTAAAACCATTATGTTGGGGGGTGTGAGGAGGTGTTTGAAGGTGAGTGATGTCATGAGATAGAAACAAATTATTAAGTTTATGAAACTCACCACACCCATCCGAGTATATTGAAATAATTGGAGGATGAAAATAATTGTCAATGATTTTTTGAATTTAAGAAATATTGAAAAGATGTTGACTTATTTTTAATAGGATAGGTGCATAATGGTCAACAAAAATTACATAATTATTGAAACCATCCATAGACTACATAGGTGCTGGACCGATACATCAGTATAAAGAAGATTAAGAGGACCACAACTTGACATACTTGATACATCAAAGGGAAGCCGATGGCTTTTGTTACATTGACATCAATTACAAAGTGAGGTAGGAATGGACTTTGAATAGGAGGGTAGTGAATCAGACCTCAAAAGATGTTGAAGAATTTGAATGGAAGGATGGCTTAGACACTTATGCCAATCATAGGATGATACACGAATACCAACCATAGCTAGTGGCCGAGTTTGAGACACATGCACCGAAGATGGCATCTTATAAACATCATTGTTATTCAAGCCTCGAGTTAGAGAGTTGCCCCTGTATGCAAATCCTTCACTAGAAAATAATCAGAAAAAAATTCAATAGAATCTTGATTAGTTTTGCAAAACTTAGAGACATAAATTATTTTTTTTGGATAGAGGGAACACATAGAACATTAGATAATAAATACAAAGTAGTAGGAGAGGAAAGTATTGTCGAACCAGTATGTATAATCTCCAAACTTAATCCATGACCAATTATTATTTCATTGGAACCACAATAATCTGAGTGAAGAGATAGATTTTGTAGATCAGATGTTACATGATGAGAGGCAATTGAGTTCATGAATAAGCTTTTATCAAAGGCACAAGAGAAAGTAGCATAATTAGCAATCAACTGACAGAATAAATGGCTTAATTACTAAAATGGTCCCTAAGGTTTTGATTAAAAGTTATCTTAGGCCCCAACTTTAAAAAAATTATAATAGAATCCCTAACTTAAGGGATGTGATCTATTTTGGTCATTACCATCAGTGTTCCATTGCTAATCAAACAAAACTGCATATGTGGCTTTGAAGGGCACTTAAATGTCCAAGATGTGGTAGAGTGAGTCAGTTTTGGAGGGAATATGCCATGTCATTCCATCAATTGGAGGAAAATTTTCCACCAAAAAATGGGAGAAGTAGCTTTGTTTTTCAAAGAGTTAAATTTCCTACAGCTGAGGAAAAAGTATGGAATTTGGAGAGGAACAAAAGAGAAAAGAAGAGTTACCATACCTCAATGGATAGTGCATCCATATCTGTTGTCATCCCCATCTATTTTTGTGGGAAAAGTGCATCACTTAAGACTTCATGGACAGAGGCCAATCCAGGAAGAAGATTTTTTGGGTGCAAGAGCTACGGAGTGGGTTGCCTTTTTTTCTTTTTTTCTCTAGCTGATATTGAATCATATACTTCTCCAGCTATCATCCCCATTTGTCATCTTCATTTTTTTGGTTTCAACAACCCGATGCATGTAGGTATTTTGCTTGGTATGACCCCCCAGTCGGTGATCATGAGAAGCAAATTGTTATAGGACTACTGCAAAAGATTAGAAGAATAAAGAAGGAAAATACAGCCAAAAGAAGAAGAAAAAAATGCTGCAAATTAGGTTGTCTTTTTTTGGGGATTTACACTATCTTTCTTGTGTGTTTTATGGTCTGTATTTCTATTTGCCTAGCTAAAAGTAAAAATGAACAGGGGCTGTGATGGTCTGCCATCGGTGGTTTATGCTTTTTCCTATATAATTTAAGTTGAGGTAGGTTATATTGCAATATTTGTGATTGGAGAGTTACATTTTGTGTACTCCTTAGGATAGTATAATTATAGTTGCAACAGTAATCTTGTAATGATCTAAAAATTTGTAATTAATTGCTACTTTTTTATGTTGAAATAGCTCCTTTTGGTTCAATCTTTTATCTATGATATTTCATGAGTAGCAGATTAAATATGTGAGGTACTAATGAAACCTGTATTGCATATCATCCCAGTTAATCTGAATGCTGATACATTCATGAAACTATGCAGCACAAAGAAAAAAATACTTATTTGAATTACAGCACAAATTTTAAGGGTTACTAATGAAACCAATAATCTGAATGTTGATACATTCATGAAATTGTGCAGCACAAATGAAAAATACTTGTTTGAATTGTAGCACAAATTCTAAGGGTTACTAATGAAATCTGTATACATTTATGAAACTATGCAGCACAAATGAAAAAGAACACTGATACAAAATATTTCACTTGGATTAATTTTTGATAAAAGAGAAAGGTATACAAAAGGTTTCAATAACAGTATCAACCTTTATAGCTTGATATCAACTATTGCACCAAAAAGGCAACAATGAATTGCACATGTGCCTATAATTACATTGCTACTAACAAGGACTTTTCATACAACCAAAAAAATAAAAACACCCTCTACATGCTCAATTTGATATATCCTTCTGTGCTGCAATATTACTTGATTCTACCAAATTGTATTATAGTAGATTCAGCTTGGGGTTGTTGTGTCTGGCTTTGCTGTGTGCTTGGGGTTGCTATGGATTCAGGTACAGTTGATGTGGATTAAGTTGGTGTTGGATATGATGTCATTGTATTAGATATGGTAGATGGTGCAGCTCTATTTGGCTGTGAGGTTTAATATTGGCTAGAGCCCTGAAATGGAAAATGGCAAGAATTAAATTAATAAATATGGAACATATAAGAAAATACATCAGAGATGATAAGCCCACATCAAGCATCCATCTAACAATGACTGTTGATGAGAACCCTTGAAGATATGATGGACTCCCTCCATATATAGTCTTTTTTGTAATCTTCATTTGAAAAAATATAATGTATCAATTGAACTTATAAATGGGATGTAGTTAAGAAATGCAAAATTGTATTTGATCATCTTCATTAGTAAACTATTACAACTGTATTTCCTCTTGTTGGTCCACTTGGTTGACTAAATTGCGGTGGGGTAATGTTGCTTTCACAAGTCCTTTTGCCCTTCAAGTTAAGAAAAACAACCATGTATCAGTGCAAACATTATTCCTTAAAAGATATTGGCATCTGTGTACTTAAGAAATGACTTACTTTTGCAATTGCATTAGATTCTCTCAAGCCTCTTGGTTGACTAGCTGATGGTGCTACTAAATTCCTACTAATACCTCTTCTACATGTCCTTCTCTACCACATTGTCCACAACATAACTTGAAGCTTCCTTGAGCTTGGTTGGATTTTTTGGTTCATCTGGCTCATTCCTCCTTGATACCTTTGGCCTATCTGGTGTCCTCTTAGAAATATTAGGAGGTTGTATTTCCCCCATACCACATTTTGGCCATAGCTTAGGACCATTAATTGGGTTAACGATTGGGTCATATATTTTTAGGTAAGTATCTTTTTTGAAAAAGTCATGCACATAAGCCTCAAGCTCTTCTCTATTAACCCAAATTGCTGCCACAATATGTGCATATGGAATTTCAGTCAAGTCCCACTTCCTACATGTGCAAGTATGCTCTCTCAAGTCAACTACAAAACCATCCAAACTACTAGGATAGCTAATGCTAACTTTTGGACCACCTAAAGAGCTAGGCCAACACCTGGCAGATTGTTCCTTATTCTTTTCTAACTTCTTTTGAATTTTGGGACAAATTTCACCTTTGAATTTCATCATCTTATTCCTCTTGTTCATGATCCTATTCATTATTTTGCTTCTTATAACCTCAAGCATTGTTAAAATGGGCTTCTCCCTAGCATTTAAAATAAACCTATTGAAAGCTTCACAGAGATTGTTTAGTGACATATCACACTTAGTTAATGTATTAAAATATGATCTCGACCAATGGAAAGGGAACTTATCTTGAAACCATTTATAAGTATCCTTAGATAGCTCCTTCAGCTTGTCCATCTTCTTCTCTAAGTCTTCCACATATGTTGCCTTGGCACAGCTCCACAAAACATCCTTCAACCCCTTTCCTTGATGCTTTACTTTGGAGTTGGAGTATAGATGTCTGACATAGAATCTATGTTCAGCATATGGAAAAAAATCTTCAAGTGCTGGCACCAATCCCTAGCATATGATATATATGCTAATCAGATTGAAGATAACCATAGTTAATAACAAATAAAAAAAATAAAGAACATAACTCATACCTTCTGTTGATTAGATATCCAAGTCCAAGGATATTGATTCTCCATCCTCAAGTTCTCTCCCACCAGCTATAAAAACCATGCCCAGGAATCTTTGCTTTCGATTTCAAAAATAGCATATGTAATGGGGTACATGCAATCATTTGCATCTATCCCCACAGTAGATAATAACTAATCCCCATATCTATCTTTGAGGAAACAACCATCAATACCAACCAGGGATCTATAATCAATAATAAAGCCCTTTTAACAAGCATCAAGACAAATGTAGAATCTTTTAAAAGTCAACATATCCAGTTTAGTAATAGTGGTGGTCCTAAGATTTGTCCTTCTGAGCTCAGCTGCATAATCACCAAGATTTTTGTATTGCTCCTTATAATCACCCTTTAGTAAGTCAAGTGCTTGGCTTTTAGCCCTCCAAAGCTTACTTCTAGGCACCGAAATGTTATAGTCCTCCTTAACATTATCTTCAAATGAACTCAGAGGCCACTTGGGATCTGATTTAAATCTGTTCAAGTACTTGTGTGCAAGAATCTTTGAACTCATTCTTTTATTGGTGTGTGATTTATTACAATTGTGCTCATTAACGTAACTCTTAACTTGATACATGGGGTTTCTTGGAGTATTGCTTACAAAAATTGACCATGGGCATCCTTCTTTGCACTTTGCATAAATTCTTCTTTGGTCATTTTTAATAAATCTAATATTGTATATGTTTTTTAAAGCATATTCATTAATTGTTGTCTTGATCTGACCTGTATTGCTAAATTTCATCCCAACCACAAACTTTGGATCATTCATATCACTTTCTCTAAACTCAAGATACCTCCATCTACCGATGCCATCATTATCACTTAAAGTACAAATACTGCACAGGTCCTCTGAATCCCCATATGAAGTATCATTTTCGTAATCATTATCAACTACATTGCTTTCAAATACAAATAGATTGGGCTCTTTGGCTTTCTCTTTTTGCTTTCCCTTATCTCTCTCAATCCCTTGGTCCACATTTCCTTTGAATTCCAAATCATCATCTGTGTAACTACAATCACTATCATCAAAAATCAGATTCACCATCATCAATGCTTGAATCCTTTGGCTCTTCATCATCAATGCTTGAATCCTTTGGCATAGCTCCATCATCAATACTTGAATCCTTTGGCATAGCTCCATCATCAATACATGAATCCTTTGGTACAACTCTATCATCAATGTCTGAATCCTTTGGCATAGCCTCATCATCAATGCCTGAATCCTTCTACTCTCTATCATCCCCATCTTCACCCTCTATGTCAATATAAATTAGAATATCATTTACTTTTTTTCATAGGAATATCATTCACATTCTTCATAGTAATATCCCTAGATATCTATTCAACATATACTTCAATCTCCTTGCTTGCAGAGATATGCTATATCATTTCTATGACATCTTAATCACACTTAAGAGATCTTAAACCATCGTTCAAAGTTTTTATTGGTTCTCTCCAAAAATAATTCATACTCAGAAAATCACTATATCCTAATTTCTCTAACATATCATCAATTTCAAGCATAGACATTGTGTCAACATTACAATAGTCATAATAGTCAACCTTTCCATTAACATATGACTTATTTGGTAGTTGAACAAAATGACCATTGTGATGTAAAATAATGATGAAATGTTCAGGATCATCTACTACAAACAAAATGAAAAAAAAAATAGTGATAATTGTATTACTATAAAAGCATACCAATTTTAAAAATATATAAAAACCATGTAAGTGAGCTTAATGTAGTCTAATCAGATAGTAATTGTAGAACATAAGATAAAATCATAATTTATCTTAGACTTTGTGAAAGAGAATTCATAAAAGGCTTTAAAGCATGGACAACATTAGCTCATTTAGGTTTTTTATCTTGAAAGCTGCTTTACTTGTGTGCCCTTTCTGAAACAACGTAACTCTTCTATCAAGATCCTATGCTGGCTTCACAAACAAACATGTCCCCATGTACAAATATAG
This sequence comes from Cocos nucifera, assembly GCA_006176705.1. Taxonomy (NCBI): domain Eukaryota; kingdom Viridiplantae; phylum Streptophyta; class Magnoliopsida; order Arecales; family Arecaceae; genus Cocos; species Cocos nucifera. Next base: position 142,596 of record QRFJ01002896.1, read on the forward strand.
TGTGACATTTACAACTGATGCATGACCCAAAGATCATAGACCAATTAAGGAAGACTCAATAGAAAAATAGTAGTCAACTATAAGAAACATAGTAATGAAAACGAAAAAAATATAAAAAAATTATAATGTAGAGAAAATGCAGGGCTTACTCTTACCATATTAATGACTCAACAATGTAGATGTGATATTGCGCAATACAATCTCTTTTCCCTCAACCATCCCTTTGTTTGCTTCACTGCAACCCCTTCTTTGTTCGTCCGGCAATCTACTATATTCTTCCTTTTCGGCTCCTTGATTAATAAAGATAAATCTAGGGTTCAAGTGGTATGTGAATGGATGAATGAAATAAGATTTGGGATGAGGATTTAAGGATAGAAACTTCTTTACCTTTATTCTCAGTTTTGATCGACGAATGGATGAACCCTAAAATCCCCAAATCATTCAAACTTTCCTCCATCTACTACTTGCTCTCTCTACCACGTCTTCAACCTATAAATGCCATGTAGTTGCCACGTCATACAAAAAAAAATACCACATATGCAGTTCCATTTGATTGGCAATGGAATGCTGATGGTGATGGCCAAAATAGATCACATCCCTTAAGTCAGGAATTCTATTATAATTTTTTTAAAGTTGGGGACTAAAATAAATTTTAATCAAAACCTCAAGGACTATTTTAGTAATTAAGCCCAGAAAAAATATGTAGCATGATAACACTATTTGGCCATATGGCTTGATTTGTTACATATTTGACATGTCATCCTTGAAGTTTGGTTTGAATGACTAGCTTGAGGACCATGGTGCTTTCGATGATTAGAAGGATGGGTGTTATTGGGTCACTTCTAATTAACTTTGTAATGATAATGGTGGGTATTGGATTTTTTTGTATAATTGGCAGTGGCTTTATGAACTTAACTTTCAACTTCTTCTCTCTTCAAATACTATTTAAATTCAATAATTCTCTTCAAAGGCAATGGGCATCTCTCGAGCTGGAATTGCAATAGAAATCTCTTTAAATTCTTGCCCTAGGCCATTAAGAGTATGAAGGATCAAGTCATCCTCATCAATTGGAGTATCAATAAGAGCAAGTTCATCGGCATCACCTTTCATAAGTTGTAAGCATTTAGCCACTGAGTGAGTATTATGCCTGGGGAGCATTAGGCGCTCCTTAAGACTCATAACATGCGAGCATATCCTATTTGCAAAGAGACATGCTAGTTTCTTTCATGCTTCATATGAGATCATTGCAGAGATGATGAGTGGCATGATTGAGTCAGAAGTGGAGATTATTATTGCATGAAGCAGTAGTTTATCTTAATGAAACCAATGAAGATTAGCCAGATTGGGCTCTTCCTATCATTGACTGTGATCAGGGTGGAGGGGATATGATTTAATTAATCAACAAATTCTATCAAATCATAGCCAACAATAAGCGCATTGAATTGAGCATGCTATGTCGATAGTTCGTGGCTATGAGTTTCAACGGTAGTTGTGTAGCATTTATGGAGATAAAAATATTATTTGGATTTAAAGAGAGAGGGTCGAACACGATCATAGGATTTGTGGCACTTCAAGAGGTTTCTTTAGCTATGGACAAAGAAAGAAAAAAAAGATCATTGGCTTGTTTAAGCAAAGGGCTCTGATACCATGAAGAAATTATGGAAGTAAAATATTTGAGAAAAAAATGATACACATAATTTATTCATCGATTGTAAATTTATAGTACACATGGTCATCATTATTAAAGAAATTGCTTTGCAAAAAATGGTATACTTCATAATGTAAAAAAAAGATTTTGAATTATTGTACTATATGAAAGAATCTCTTAGTTAGATTCTTGGGTTGCATAATCTTAATCAATGTAATACTCTATAATTCTCCCTAATAAAAATGACATTGGATATGAAAGATAAATTTTGAACATAAAGAAGAGAATTCGTAAAAATAAATTAGAAACGTCACTATTTTACACTCTTTTTCTTTCTTCTCTCCTTTCTCTCTCTGTACCTCTATTTCCTTTGTTGTTTTCTTCTCTTTGTTTTCAATCTCTTCTGCTCAAAGTGACTCCATCAAGAATGAGTTTTAGAGGGCTGATAGAAATAATGTCATTATGGTCGATGGTAGGTCAGATGGAATAGCGAGTAGCTATTTTTAAGGATTTGGTAAAGAAATTTGTGCTGGCTACGAAGGAATTCTCAAGGATGAGAAGGCTGTCATCATCGAGTTTTTGTGTTTGGATTTTTCAAGAAGGGAAAAACTCCATGCTAGCATGGAGGAGGCATATAAAGAGAGTTCTCTTGAGATAAACAATAGTTGGTTCTTATTGAGAAGAACAATATTCAGCCATACTCGTATTAGTGTAAAGGTTGCTGCCCATTAAACGAGCGTCGGACTTTATTAAAGGACAGCCATGAGATGGGTAGTGAATTTTTTTGGAGGCAAGAATTGCTATATATCACGTTTAGGAGCAATCTCATAGGGTGAAGAATGATTCATGTCCCACGTTTCAATGGGATTATATTAGAATAATAAACTTGGCAACCACTTCTTTAGACTTAGTACGTGGTAAGTTATAAGGGAGGAGGGTGCAGTATTAAACTAATGTGAGAAATAATAGTAATAAACATGTGAGATAGAGGAGAAATAATGATAATAAAGAGGAGTTAAAAGGATGGTTGGGCAGATGTTCGACAATTCAAAAGATGTGAAATTGGATGCTAGATAAATTTATCTATTATATCTTGTAGCCCATTCCAATATGTTGGCTAGTTTGTTCCACTAGCCTACCGGTTCAAAATGGATGCACCGCACAGTGAAGTGATTTGATGGTGGGTAGCCATATGTCCAAAGGATATAAACAATAAATAAATAAGAAAAAAGAAGTTGAAGTGCTTGGGAGGAGTTCAAATGTCACGTTTTGCTATGATCTAAATGTATTGATTTTCAAGCTATATATGTTTTAGATAGATTCTTAATTTAGATATTTTATCGTATTAACATAGCAAAAAATATTATGCTTTTTTTTCCCCATCTGGTACATAGTTTAGAGACTATAAAAAAATGTGTTTTGGTTTTTAAGCATTTTTAATGGTATAGATTATAATCAATAGTATGAATGTTTGATTTAGATACCCAATTATTGATTTTGGACTTGAAAGAAGAAGATAATCTTTCCTTTCAAGATGAGCATAGTCCATCATATATATATTTATGTACACGCACCCGCGCATATATATATATACATATATATATATACATACATACATACATACATACATACATACATACATACATACATACATATATATATATATATATATATATATATATCTGTGTGTGTGTATGTATGTATGTATATGTTGATGTAGAATCTGGTTGTCGTCGGAGTGAGCTAGAGAGGACGAGGTCGCCGTCGGTGACCTGCAAGACAAGTTTTGATCGAAGTTGAGGGTGGCTCCGGTAGGACCCTCCAACAATCAAGTCAACTTTTCTGATCAACAGAAATTGAGTACTCAGAAAAATTGAGGTAGAATCTTTGGAAAGGAGAAGAGAGCTTAGAGAAAATATATCTGAAGAATCTTTTTTATACATGAAGCATGTAACAAATTAATAGCTGATAGAAACGCGGTGCTGTCGTTAAGACACCGTGTTTATCAATTTAATTCGACTTCTTAAAATCATTAAAATTGCGTAGATAGCAGTGAGTCGGGTCGAATCCACAGGGAAGGTAGTGTTTTTAGATTTGAAATCTTTGATTTTATAAAAGAATAAAATAAAAAAGAAGAGTTTCGAGATCAAAAGTGAAGTCGGAAAATAAAAAGCGAAAATTAAAAGATGCAAAGATTTAAACTTGATACTAAGATCTAATCTTAGCATCTACTTGCAAAAAATAATAATTAAAGTGCGAAAATTAAATTACAATAAAAATTAAATGCAAGAAATTAAAATGCAAAAATAAAATTTTTATTAATTAAAATTTTAGAATTTAAATACATAGAATTTAAAAAGAATAAAATAGCCTGATCTCTGATCTTGGATCAGCATTGGCAGAAAGATGGTGTAGAAGCTTGGCTCTTCTTCTCGGCACCCGTTGCTTCGAAGCAGCCTTTAACCCATAGCCTGGCTTCGCCCTATACCAAAGCTTCACCTTGATCGGAGATATTAATTTCTGATGGCCTGGGGTCCTTTTTATAGAGCTAGGAGGGCTGGATATTTTTTCTAAAGGCAATATGGGACTAATGCCTTTGTAATCATCAAAATACAAACAAATTTGGATGAAATTTGAATCAAAACAGCTCAGATACGACTCTGGTAAATTTGATAAAATCCAGCCGTTCAACAGGAATCCAACGGTCCAAAAATCATCAAAATCGGATGCAGATAAGCTCAGATCGGGTCGGATTAAATTCTGGCCGTTGGATCGCGCTTGATCGAGGAAATCTGGCCGCAAATCGCGCTTCGGGAGTCTTGATCGCCGCCGGCAGCGTTCTGGACCGTCGGATCATCGCCTGGATCGAGCGCTGCCGTCCGATGGTGATCCGCGTGATGTTTGTATCTGAATAAAATTCGGAAGCAACCACAGCCGTCCGATCCTGACCGCAAACAACCACATCCGTCCGATCGCGCAATAACTGTTCCCATGGACCGCGTGGACCGGCCGCACCGCACACCGCAACCAATCAGCGCCGCTGTTGTCGGACGAAAAGACTGAATTACCCTTGTGAGCCGCGATAAATTTCTGTAGACCCTTAAGGGGTCTAGGTCCACCACGTGGCAATCTCTGATTCGCCGGAATTTGCTGAGCTGGCGGTCCACGCCTGGATCGTGGACCGGCTGATGGCTTCAATGGCTGAGTCGGCTTGATGGCTCGGCTTGGCTTGGTGGCTCGGCTTGCGGAGCCGGCTGAGCCGTTTTCTTTTTTATTTAATTTTTATTTATTTTATATTTTTAAAAATTCATATCTTTTTCATTTTAGCTTCGTTTTACTTGAAATTTATTTTGTTGTGATCAGAAAAATGAGCTCTTTCTATTGATAATAAAATTTTATTTTTTAATTTTTATTAATTTTTATTATTTTTTAATTAATTTTTTAATTAATAAAAATATGAATTTTTCAAAAATTATATATAAATTGATTATTAATTCTTAAAAATTAATATCAATTAATTGATAAATTAATACTTTTATTGGTGAATTTATGATGCTTATCAATAGCGACAGCCATAACCGTCTAGTAGTAGATCGCTTAGGGCCACATGGAGTTTGTTATGGAAAATGATGTCCATTATGACGACTTGCTAGTCAAGAGTGGTATTCGTTGTCGTAACTTATCAGTTCATTGAAGATTAATAGTCGAAGTTTGAATGGAGTAGGCACTGATGGTGAAGAGCTTCAAGTCACAACAGTTCTAGAGAAGTTTAGGCTCCTTTAGGATCATCTGCATGTAGGTTGGTTTGCATTGTGTTGAGAGTCCAATTTGCATAGATGATGAGGTCCTTCTGGATGACCGCAGGAGGCTTGACCAGAAAGAATTCTTCTTGTCGATTGATGGAATTCGGCTAAAAAAAGTCTAGAAAGCTTGTGATTGGATGAGTTCGGCTTGAAAGAGTCCAGAAGGCTCATGACTGGATAAGTCTGGCTTGAAGGAGTCCGAAAGTCTGCTGGAGGAGTCCGACAAGGAGGAGTCCGGACGAAAGTTTGCTGGAGGAGTCCGACAAGGAGGAGTTCGGACGAAAGTTTGCTGGAGGAGTCCGAAGGAAGATCTACTGGAGGAGTCTGGACAAAAGTCTACCAAAGAAGTCTGGACGAAAGTCTGCTGGAGAAGTCCGAAAGGAGATCCACAGGAGGAGTCCGAAAGGAGATCCGCTGGAGGAGTTCGGACGGAAGTTTGTTAGAGGAGTCTAGAAGGAGATCCGCAAGAGTCTGGAAGGAGATTTGCTGGAGGATGGCCATCCTGGGATCATTCTAAGATAAGATGCTAAGTCGAACTTCGGCAGGAGCGGATCTAACTCCAACAATAGTCCTCCTACTTCTAAATTCGAAATTCGAAGGGAGTATAAAAAAGGAGACTGCCAAAGTTCTTTTCCAGGTTCTGCACCCATTGGATGAAAAGTCGTGGCATTTACTGTGCTGCCGCCAAAACTTCTTAAATACATGATGATCTAAAAAGATAATTTTTTGAAATCTCCATCGAAACTCTGCCCTAGGTATGGTGCAATTATGGTTCTGCCAGCCATTAGTCGTCAGTCATGATGAGGGGGCATGTGTCACTCGAGGATCAGCTGGAGGAGGTCTGCCGTCATAACCATCTCGAGCTCTGCAAGATATTTAAATTCATCTCCTTCTCCTGAGGCCTCACTTCTCTTCGAGCTCCTCTCCTTCTTCCTCCGGTAGCCTTTTTCTGCTTGAGCGTTCTTCGATTTCTTCCTCCATTCCTTTTGCTCATCGGTGCTTTTCTGCTCGATTTTCATCGTGCTCATTGTCTCATTGCCCTTCTCGATCGATATAGATTAGTTTCATGATCTTTCCGCTAATTATTTCAGTGTCTTTCACATCTTCTCCCTTTGGCTTCTTCAAAAAGATTTTGCACCCTATTTTCTTGATTTTTCGAAGAATTTTTGGTGTTTGTTTGATCCAAATATTTTTGAAAACTTCTTAGTCTGCCGGTTCCTAGCGTCTACCCGATCCAACCTTCTGAAATCCTGACCCCATAGATGAGACCGATCTTAGAAGCATGCCCCGTCTGACCTTTGTATTAGGTTCAATCCGCTGCACCTTGACCCTAGACGATCTTTCATTAATTAGAATACAATATGGGGTTCCACCAGAATACGAACTAGAACTCCCTGGTCCGAGTGATCAGGCCTACTCTCCCTCACCCGATCGATTTTGTCTGTACTTAAAAGCTCTTCATACTGGGCTAAAACTTTCACTTTCACCTTTTGTAGTTGCGCTTTTCCAATTTTTGAATATTTTCTTAGCTTTCGCAGTATCGAATTCTTTTAGATTTTTGATTGGATTCCTTTCTCTTTGCCACTTAGCCAAAGTTCATCTGACCATTTCAGTTTTCAAAAACTATTATACCTTCAAATACCATCTTTCTGCAAAGAACTGATTGTACTTCTCCTCTAATTTGGCAAGAAGGGGTTATTGAAAGGTGCTCCTTCTTCTGTCCACAACTGAAAGAAAAAGTTCTTTTTCGTACATTGTCCAAACTTGATGTTAGGATTTTCTCTTTGGGGTCTCCTTAGAAAGTCCATCTATCGAGCCCCCAGCTTAGATAGGGGCGACCTTGATTTCACCAATAAGCTTAGGAATTATTGGGCTCCTCCCCTACCTGAACTTCTGAAAGATCAAATCCTATTTAACATGGGTTTAAGTCTCCTTGACCCTGCTGGTATATTTTTGCATTCCACGAGCTTTAATGGGGTTCCCCTTATATACGTTTTAATTGAGACCTCCTCTTTGTTGCAGAGATGGACGTCCAAGTTGCTGAGATGCTTGCTAAGGGGTTTCAGACCCGCAAAAAAAAAGAAAAAGCTTCTGACGAAAGTTCGAAGAGGGCAAAGATCGGTGCTCCGAGCTCCGTGACCCCCATCGCTGTCGTCGCTGCCTCTGAGGTGGCCGAGGGCGCCGAAGTTATCCCCACCATCAAGGTCGGCATTGTTGATGGGGGCTCTATACCTCCGACATCTCTGAGTCTCCCAGCTGAAGATCAAGCTCCGCGGCCTCCCATCGAAAAGGATAAAAGGGGGGAAAAGAAGGAGAAGAAGAAGGTCATCGTTAAAATATTCCGCAAGGCTCACCCTGGTGAGTCCCACGATGACAACAACGCTCTGGGAGAAGATTCCTTCAACGACTCAGATCTCGTCTGGAATCTAATTGACAAGTTCGCCATGTCCGAGGTTGAAAATCGAATGGCCGACCTTGATCATACGCAGCTCGTGTGTGATTTTCTTGGAACCTTCCTTAAGATAATCATCTTGTTGACTCATTTTTCTCTCTCTCTCTCTCTCTTTTTTGTACGCATAACATAGCTCATTTACTACGATCGGATCATCAAATACTTGCACATATCAAAATGGCAAATCATTTAAGTTTAGAGGCATTGAAGGCTTAGGAAGACCTTGAAGCCGAAGTTGCCCACCTCTAGGAAAAGACCATTGAGGTTGACCATCTTTTAAAGAAGAAGATGGTTGAGGTCGAAGATCTTCAGGAGGCGCTCAGAAAAGAAGAACTTACCTCGGTGGGGTTGAAGGCCGCTTTGGCCTTGGAGGAGGAGAGGAGGAAGAAGGCCGAGGTTAAGGTTGCCGAGCTGAAGGATCAAACTTCAAGATAAATCTCGCAGGCAAAGATTCAGGCAGTGGAGGAGTTTAAGGTTTCTTCTGAAATTAGGGATCTGAACGTTGCATTTGGCTAGGAGGCCTTTCAGAAGGGATACGAACTCTACGATGATCAAGTGGCTGCCAAGTTTTCTGAACTCGAACTCGATCTTGATCGAGTGATTGTCATGGCCAACCCTTCTTCTGCCAAAGCCATCCTTGAGCCCTCCGGACCTACCATTGAGGCACCCAGACCTACATCAGAGCCGAAGGCGGTAGAGAACGCTCTGACCTCATCTGTCGCTGTTCCTCCTGAGGTCTAGAATTTTAAATAATTATACTTCTCTTTTTTTTTATGTATGTTCAAATATTTTGAAAAATGAAAATGAGTTTTCTTTTTCTTATACTTATGCTATGATGAATGTTGTTCAGAATCCTTCTAGTGATCAAAGTCAAGGTCAATCATCTTCAACTAACACTGAGCCACTATCTAAAGGTATCCCTTTGAGACCTATAGTCAAAGGTTTAAAGAGAAAAATCCATCATCTGAAAAAGAAGTTGAAGAAGATGGAAGACGAGCTTCAGAGATCTAGAAAAAATGCTTTGGAGGTGATGATTGAAGTCACTTGCCTTCGCAAGTTGCACATAAAAGATTTCATGAGCTTCAACATTAAGAAAGGTAACTTCGAGAGAGAGTTGGTAAGTCCTGGACGTTAATTGCGAAGATCAGCTCCCTTAAAGTCACTTTTCTTCAATATTTAAGAAAAGTGCCAGTGACAAGTCTTGGACATTAAATGCAAAGGTCAGCTTCCTCAAAGTTGAGCTCAAGATGGTGAAAGAAAAAATTCATCTATTAGAGGAAAGTTCGTCATGGTCTTTCGACAAGGTCCGGTATGAGTAGGATTGATTGCAAAGATTTTCTGCACTCTAGAAGTAGTTGCACGATACCGAGCTTGCCTATGAGACCTATCGGTTGGGCTGATGTGGGAGGATATCCTTGTTGGAGTAGAAACTCCATGCTACTAATAGCGAGGTGGTCTGACTTCAACAACAGCTCGTCGATAGTTATCAATACGGTACAAGTAGGAAGTTGGAGGAGATCGTCTTCCTAAAGAGGATCACAGGCAAACTCTCAAAATCGGTCGGGATAGAGATTGCCAAAATTTAGCGGTTGAAGCTTCAGTTGATTTACGAATAGCAGGCTATCAAGGATGCTAAAGCTGAATCAAAAATTCTGAGAAAAAGATTGTGGGTGTTAGAAGAAAACTACCGAAGGGCTAACAGGATGTTCCGCGATAACTTGGTAAGGAGAAAGGAGCTCGAGGAGGAGATCGTCAGTCTAAAGGAATCCTTGGTGATGGCAAGCAGTCCGAAGTCTAAGGAACCTAATCCTTCTTAGAACTTTGATTTCTTTTTTTTTTTTTTATAACTGATCTTGCAAACCCTTATTTTGTAATCAATCTTGATTTTAATAAGATGATATCTTCTCCCATTTTGCTTTGAGTGGATTTGATGTTTGTCGATAGCTCTGCTTTTCTTTCTTTTTTTTCTCTTTTTAGCAACATAGTTGTTGGGGATGTTTAATCAGAGATCTTCTTTTATGTCTGAACGAGGTTATCTTCCTATTTCTGACATAGCCGATCCCTATTTTTGTTAGGACGAGATCCTTCCCAAAACTATTGGGGCACAAAAAGGGTGTTGGAAGGGCCTCTCCCCTCCTCTGATCTTAAGTAATCGAAGGTCTTTCCATATCAGGATGAGATTCTCCTCTTATTTCTGACACGGTTAGGCTTCGCTCATATTAGGATGAGGTTCTTCTCCTATTCCTAACATAGCCGGTCTCTATTCTTGTTAGGACGAGGTCCTTCCTAAGACCATTAGGGCATGAAAGGAACATTAGAAGGGCCTCTCCCCTCCTTCGGTCTTAAGCAACTAGAGGTCTTTATTCGTGTCAGGACGAGGTCCTCCTTCTGTTCCTGATACGGTTAGATTTTGCTCATGTTAGGATGAGGTTCTCCTCCTATTCCTAACAGGATAGTAAGGACACGAAATAATCGTTGAAGGGGCCTCTCCCCTCCTTCGATCTTAAGCAACCAAAAGGTCTTCATCCATGTTAAGATGAGGTCCTCCTATTCCTGGCACGGCTAGCCTTTGCTCATGTTAGGATGAGGTTCTCCTCCTATTTCTAACAGGACAGTAGGAGCACGAAAGGGCCATTGAAGGAGACTCTTCCCTCCTCCGATCTTAAGCAATCGGAGGTCTTCATCCATGTTAGGATGAGATCCTCCTCCTATTCCTGGCACGACTAGCCTTTGCTCATGTTAGGATGAGTTTGTTCTCATATTCTTAATAGGACAGTAAGGACACAAAAGGGCCATTGAATGAACCTCTTCCCTCCTTCGATCTTAAGCAATCAGAGGTCTTCATCCATGTCAGGACGAGGTCCTTCTCTTATTCCTGGCACGGCTAGCCTTTGCTCATGTTAGGATGAGGTTCTCTTCCTATTCCTAACAGGACAGTAGGGGCACAATAGGGCCGTTGAAGGAGCCTCTCCCTTCCTCCTATCTTAAATAATCGGAGGCCTTCATCTTGCTCATATTAGGACGAGGTTCTCCTCCTGTTCCTAACAGAGCATTAGTTTTGTTTAATGATAAAGTTTGGAGGATAATTTCCTATCATCAAAATTTTATACCTAGAATGGAGATGTCTAAACAAAGAAATTTTATTGAAATAAAGTTATTGATGGTACATTCGTAAATTTTTTGAGTTCTATGGATGGGATAGATCGACTCCTCCAAGCTTTCTCAAGTAGTAGGTCCCGGGCTGGATGACCTCCTTGATTTTATAAGGGCCTTCCCAATTTGGGGGAAGCTTTCCTTAGTTCTGAGGTTGTGAAATAGCTACTTGCCGAAGCACCAAATCCTCCACTCTAAATACTTTATTTCTGACTCTAGAGTTGTAATAGCGAGCAACTTTCTATCTATAAATAGCCATCCAAACTTGGGCCTCTTCCTGTTTTTCCTCCAATAAATCAAGATTAACCTTGAGGTCCTGTGAGTTGCATTATTCATTGAAGGCCACAACCCATGTCGATAGGAGTTTGAGCTCAATTGGAATGATTGCTTCTGTTCTCAAGACTAAGGCAAAAGAGTCTCTCTGGTCGGCAGTCTTTGGATAGTTCGGTATGTCCAGAGTACATGATAAAGTTTATCTACCCAAATCTCCTTTGCCCTTTTAAGTCTTGCTTTAATACCTTGCAATAGGATTATGTTAGTTACCTCGGCTTTGCCATTAGCCTGTGGGTGGGCTATCGATGTAAAATTATGGGCAATGTTCAGATCTTCGCAGAACTCGATAAATTTTATTACTGCAAACTGATGCCCGTTGTCTATTATAAGGATCTAAGGTAGACCAAATCTGCACATAATTAATTTTTAGATGAAGTCTTGCACTTTAGCTTTGGTGATTTTTGCCAAAGGTTCGGCTTCAATCCATTTTGTGAAGTAATCAATCACCACCAATAGAAACTTCTGCTGTCTGATGCCATAAGAAAGGTTCCAAGTATGTCCATCCCCCACTGTGCGAACGGCCATGGGGCACTCAGGAGGGTAAGCTTGAAAGCTGGCTATCTTTGAATATTTGTGTTCCTCTGATATTGGTCATATTTTCTGACGTACTCCATAGAGTCTTGATGCATGGTTGGCCAGTAGTAGTCCTACCGAAGCAGTTTGAGAGATAGGGATCTAGCCCTAGATGACTTTTGTAGATTCTTTCATGCACTTTCTATAATGCAAAATCAGCCTCAGCAGGTCGAAGATATCTCAAGAGTCGTAAAGAATATGATTTTTTGTATAACTTGCCTTCATATAGAACATATCGAAAGGCTTGATTTCTAAGTCTCCGAGCTTCTTTCGGATCATAGGGAAGAACTTCATCCTTGAGATAAGCAACCAATGGGTTGATCCAGCTCGGCTTACGCTCGACTTGCATCATGGACTATGACTCCTTCGAACTTGGACATTTCAGAACTTTAAAGAAGACTTCCTTAGGAAGTTTGGTGGGAGCCAAAGTGGCCAACTTGGAGAAAAGGTCAGCTCTGGCATTTTCCACTCTTGGAATCCATTGGATTCCAAAACTACCGAAGGCCAGAGTCAAATTCTTCATTTTTTTGGGATACTTTATCATGCTTTTCTCCCGAGCCAATCTACTTTCAGTTCTTTAGCTATTCTCAACCCTGTGATCAAAGCTTCATATTCAGTCCCATTATTTATTACTGAAAATTCAAAATGCAGCGCATATTCGATAATAACCCCCTCCGAATTAACCAAGATCAGTCCTGCACCTACACTAGAAGCATTGGATGAGCCATCCACATATAGAGCCTAGAAATCTTTGAGAAGGTCGACTCTTTCTTCAAGGGAGCTTAGCTGCAACCATGAAATACTAATTTTATTCTGTTCAAGCTCAGCTTTATCCGAAATGGTATATTCCATTATAAAATTTGCTAATATTTAGACTTTGATCGATAGCCGAGGTTGGTAGTTGATGTCAAACTCTGTAAGCTCAATTGTCCATTTTGCTATTTGTTCGGAGGTATCGTTCGATGAAGAGCTACCTTAATTGGTTGATTAGTGAGGACCGTTATAGTATGCCCTTAAAATAAGATCGGAGCCTTCGAGATGCGATCAATAAAGCATAAATTAGATTTTCTAGCTTGGTATACCTGGTCTTGGCGTCCCTCAGAACTCGACTTATGTAGTAGACCGGCTGCTATACTTTTGCCTTTTCCTTGACTAGGATTGTTGTAAGAGCTATTGGGAAGACTGCTAGGTATACGAATAATTCTTCCCCAGGTTCGGACTTTGCTGGCAGGGGAGGTGAGCTAAGGTAGTTCTTTAGCTCTTTAAATGCTTGTTGACATTCATCTATCCAGCAGAAGTTCTTTGGTTGCCTAAGAACTTAGAAGAAGGGCATGCATCGCTCTACCGATTTCAAGACAAAGTGATTCAGAGCTGCTATCCTTCCTGTTAGGTGCTGGACTTTCTTTATTGATTTTGAAGTAGTCATTTCTTGAATGACCCTAATCTTCTCTGAATTTGCTTCAATTTCATGCCTTGATACTATGAAACCAAGAAACTTTTCTGAGGTTACTCCAAAGGTGTACTTAGTCGGATTCAACTTCATCTTATACCTCCAAAGAGTACTAAAGGTCTCTTCAAGATTGGCAATATGATCGATTGAAGTCCGGCTCTTGACAAGCATGTTATCTACATAAACCTCCATGTTGCAATCGATCTATTCTTTGAATATCTTGTTGACCAGGTGCTGATAGGTCGTACCTATATTTTTTAGCCTGAAGGGCATGATTTTGTAATATTAGAGACCATGGTCAGTAATAAAAGCAGTTTTCTCATCATCCTCTGGTGCCATCCAGATTTAATTATAGCTAGAAAAGACATCCATGAAAGTGAGGAGCTCATGGTCCGATGTTGCATCCACCAACTAATCGATTCTAGATAGAGGATAGCTATCTTTTGGATAAACTTTGTTCAACTTCTTGAAGTCTATGCATATTCTCTATTTGCCATTCACCTTTTTGACGAGGACCACATTGGAGATCTAGTTCGAATAATTGACTTTTCGGATGAATCTGACTTTGAAGAGCTTGTCAACTTCTTCTGCAATTGCTTTCTGTCTCTCTGGTGCATAGTTGCACATCTTTTCTTTCACTAGTCGATGTTTAGGATCGATAGTCAGATGGTGTTCCATAACTACAGCATCAATTTCGGGCATGTATGTGGGGACCCAAGTAAAAATGTCTGTATTTCTCTATAGAAATTCGATGAATTGCTCTCATAGCTCTTCTCTCAGTTTGGAGCCGATTTGCATCGTGTGTTCTTTATTTCCATCATTCAAAGGGACTAAGACAAGATCTTCTATGGGTCCCCCCATTCTTCAGTAAAATTGTCCCGAACATCCAGCCTATCAATTGGACAAGGATTTGATTGTTCACTCCTTTTTTGTAAAGTAATTGAGTAACAATGTCTTGTTAGAACTTGATCTTTTCTAACCTTCCTGATCCCATAGCTCTTATTGGGAACTTCACCTTCAAATAGTAGATTGACACCGCCGCTTGAAGTGCATTGAGATCAGGTCAGTCGAGAATCGCATTGTAAGAAGATGGAGCCCTCACCACCAAAAAATTTACTTATGCCCTAGATTATCTCGAGTATTGTCCTGCAGCCACAGTTAATGTTATTATTTCTTCAACTGGCACAACATTGCCAGTGAAGCCCATCAATGGAAAGTTTATTGATCCCAGGCAGTTATCAGATATGGACATCTTAGAGAAAGCATCATAAAATAAGATATCGATAGAGCTTTCATTATCAATAAGAATGTGGCATGTATTATAGTCTACAATGTTTAAAAAATTTACAACCATATCGTTATGAGAGAACTGAATCCCTTGAGCATCTTCCTCGATGAAAGCTATAAGTTCTTCAGTCCTCCGTCTTTTAGCTGCCCCTCAAATCCGCTGGCCTCCTTTCATCGCAGTCCCCTAAAGATGGTATTGATGATGTCGAGGGATGGCTGATCTTCTTGCTACTTCTTTCTTCTTGATGGCTTCGGTTGTGGCAGTGCCCTTGGCCGATCCTCCTTTGCCTCAGACCGATGCCATAGAAATTGGTCAAGCTGGTCTCTCCTGATGAGCTTCTCGATCTCATCTTAGAGCTAAATATATTCTTCAGTATTATGACCGTGGTTATAATGGTAGAGGTAGTATTTATTAGGATTGTGCTTGCTAGGATGAGTATGCATCCTCTCTGACCTCGGTAGTTGCTCCTTGATTTTCATCAACACTTGAGTCTTTGGAACATTGAGGGGGACGTAGTTGTGGAATCTTCTAAGAGGAGAGTTCTACCGTGTCCTTCGATCAGGACTCCTTTGTCGATGAGCTTGGGGAGGAGTTCGAGCTCGTCTACACTCAGGATGGGTCTGAGAGCGCGGCCAAGTTTCACTCAACTTTTCTTCAAGTGCGAGCTTACTAGATTTATCTATCTGTCGCTCTCTTGCAGTTTCATTATCCTTAGCCTTGAAGGCCTCTTCTGCTCGGATGTAACCTTTAACCCACATCAGTATATCAGCAAAATTCCTAGGATACTTCTTTTCTAAGGAGAATAAAAGATCATTCTTCTGAAGATCGCCCTCTAGTACGGCCATCGCGATAGATTGGTCCAGATTTTGGACCTCCAGAGCAGCGATATTGAAGCGATTGACATAAGCCTAGATGGACTCCCCTTCCTTCTATTTGATGTTGATGAGGGAGTTCGAATCCCGCTTTAGACGTTAGCTGCTCATGAAATGAGCCAGAAACTGATGGCTCATTTGGTTGAAGGAGAAGATCGTACCCAACTTAAGTGCCAAGTACGAGTTTCTTGTTGCTCCCTTCAGAGTGGATGAAAAAGCTTGACACAAGATGGTGTTCGACATGTCGTGGAGTAGCATCATAATCCGAAAGACCTTTAGTTGGTCGATCGGATCAGTAGTCCCATCGTAACTCTCAAACTAAGGAAGCTTGAAGTTCGACGGGATAGGCTCCTGCATAATTTTGATAGAAAAAGGAGGATCAGTACAGACGTCATTATGATAGACTAGGGTGGCATGGCGGAGCTCCTTAATTCACTGATTCATATCTTGAAGTTTCTGATTGAGAGAATCATCTCGATCCCAGCTTTTAGAGGGCTTCTGGCTATAGATGGGAAAGCTCTCTTTCGGAAAGGAGTCATGGTTAGAACAAGGATCTTCTGCTCTCTGCTTCTCCATTTCAGGGGTAATGGGTCTGTTGACCCAAGTGGCCCTCCTTTGCGTCGGTTCTTGAAGCTTCGGTAGGGGTCTCTCTGGCTTGCACCATTTCGGTGAGGCCTCAAACCTACTATATCAGTAGGTGAAATTGCTCTGGATCCACCATGATCGTCGATGGAGAAAGTTGAGGTACTGGTGGTGGAAAAAAAAATAGATGGATCTGGCTCAGATCTGGTGGTAGAAGCAGTAGACCACCGGATGGTTGTCTTCTTTGGGAGCATTTTTTGTGCTGAAAAAGATTAAATAAAGATGGATCTCAAAGGATTAAAAGAAGAAAATAAACAAAATCGACTGAGCACTTCTTTTAGAACAAGGACTCAAAGCCCTTTCTCTAGCGCCAATCCTGTTGATGCAGAATCTAGTTGACGTCGGAGTGAGCTAGAGAGGACGAGGTCCCCGCCAGTGACCTACAAGACAAGCCCTAACCAGAGTTGGAGGTGGCTTCGGTAGGATCCTCCGACGATCAAGTTAGCTCTTCTGACCAAAAGAAATGGAGTATTCAGGAAAGTTAAGGCAGATCTTTGAAAATGAGAAAAGAGCTTAAAAAGAACATATCTGAAGGATCTCTTTTATAGGCGAAGATGTAATAAATTGATAGCGACAGTTGTAACCATCTGGTAGTGGTCCGCTCGGGGCCATGTAGAGTTTGTTACGAAGAGTGGTGTCCATTATCATGACATGTTAGTCGGGAGTGATGTTCGTTGTCGTGACTTACCAGTCCATTAGGGATTAATAGTCGAAGTT
>QRFJ01002896.1:167026-243166 GCA_006176705.1 Cocos nucifera
AGAGCTATAGTTTCATGGTACATCTTTCACAAATCAAAATATGCTATTGCTTACCCCTTGATCAGTCAAATTATAGTAACATATACTAATTCGATGATAAATGAGTGTCCGGGGATCCTGTAGGTGATCGGGAAATGCCTCGTTAAGATCAGTGAGGCTATCTTAACATGTTTCCACTTTGTTTAGTTTTTATCCTGTTCCTCAAGCAAAATTTTATAATTGGACAACAATTGTTAGTAAGATTTGATCTTTAGAGAAAACTATTTGCAAGTGTTCATTTGTCAGAGGGACCATTCTGCCACGCAGTCAACAATAAAAAATCAATATGTTGAACAAGTGACACTGCACCAAAATCTTCAATCTTACTAACAATTTTGGTGCAAAAACATAAGTTTGTTGGGAAAATTAGTTGTTTTAATTGAAGCAGCTAGGTTAGCTAATTATTTAGCAGTCAGGTACTGCAACAACTTAGTAAGAAGTCTCTCACATTATTCATTTAGAAATAAAAGGTCCTCATTGCACTTTGGAAAAAAAGACAAAGAAAGACACCATGTTCAGAGCTTCTTCATTGAATTTGAGCATGCATGTCTTTCAGTCTGGATCTATAACAAAGTAGTTTGATTTCATGGATGGAATAGTCTCGCCACTTGACCATCATTTTGAAGTTTGATGGCATAAAGAGCTATCTTAAATGACTAAACCACCATGTTGTGAGATCCTTGTACCATAATGATTTCGTGTTGTCTAATTAGTTCAATAGTTATTTTGACTTTTTTTGGCGACTATTATTGGCTGTTGATTGGTGGAGGAACTAGATTATATGGGATCATTGTGCACAAAGGTACTTAAGAGTCTACATTATTTTTTCCAGCAAGTTACCAATAAGACGTATCACATTTTGTTAGCATAATGATCCAAGACTTGCGGCCAAAAAGGGCTAGTCAAAAGGTTATTTACCAGGGTTTCTTGTTTAAGTACCCAAGACCTCCGCAACACACATGATGTGGGACTAAACACATGTCCATGCTGGTCATCTTGTACTCTCCATGTTTAAACCTTAACATGCTTGGAGAAGGGTCCAATGACAAGCACCATGACTGGCTTATGGTCAGCCCAAGATGGGGTTGCATTGTAGTAGCTTTATAACCACATAGACTGTGAGCTAGGTTGGCTCTGATAATTCATCTACTTTGACATAGGACCTCACCCAAAATAGAATATCCAGAAGTTATTAATTGGGTCTTTGGCCTACTTAAGTATCCAAAACTTCCTGAATGCACATCTGATATGGTCTTAAACACATGCATGATGGGTCATTGTATACGACTTATTTAAGCCTTGGAATTGTTGCCATGGGGAATGTTCACTGTTTTAGAAAATGGTTTATGCTGTCGCATATGTGGAGGCAGCCCTTGGATCACGTGGATCAAGCCATATGATGTCTCTTTATGCGCATATGAGGTTTCATATGCACCTGCAAACCACATATGCTCTTGCATGTGTTGAGTACCATATGGCCTGTTACTTTTGTTTATGATGTATGTACTTCAAAGTTCAAACTTGGTTCTAGACTCACATTTGTTACTTTTCTTTTATGAAGTATATACTTCAAATGGACAGGGACTCCATCTCCTTTTTGGATTCTGATTAGACTCCTTCTAAGAACCAACTTTGACTGATCTTAGGCGCCATCTAAGGATGAATCCAAGGGACTCTATTCCCATCAATCAGATTTAGATCTGATTTCATACAGAGTTGTGATTGATTGGGAAGAAGAGGAGTTGGATCACGCATAGTCTATAAATAAGACCCTGCACCCAACTCAAAATACATCTGAAAATTCCCACGCCCCAAGGCTGCCTCTCTCCTCCTCCATGCCAAGTCCATCTTCTCCCTCTCCTTTCCACGCCCAAAGTGGTTTAAGATCCAGTTGGTGCGATCTAGACGAGAGAAAGGCGACAGAAAGCTAGAAGGCGGCGCTGCTGCAAAGGACAACTGCTGATCTTCGAAAGCTGTTTTGAAAATCCTCAAAATCAGATTCAGATTAGATTTTTGGAGACGTGATAGAAAAGAAGAGGATCTCCAGATCCAGCCCGAGTGGATACCGGTAGAGGCCAGGCACTTACGTGGCTAGATCCAGAATCTTCCGCTGCTTACAGCATCATCAACGGATAATAGGATTACCCTACATCAAGGTAAATTAAATTTGATTTAATTTATCTAGATTTTATTTTTATTATTAGAATAATAAGAATCAGATCTGATTTGGATCAAAGAGAAAAATTTTTGAAATATATCTCTTGATCCGATCAGATCTGAACGAACCTGGTCCGGAAAATCAGGATTTTTCTTCAACTGGTATCAGAGCCAAGGTTCTAAAGTGTTTAGATCTGATTTTAAATTTATTTTAATTAAAAAATAAGTGATTTCAGATGTCACATGAGATGTGATCAGATTTGAAATTAGAAAAATTAAAATTAAATGATTTGGATCTAAGATTAGAAAATATGCATGACTAGTTCTAAAATAGAATAGTTCTATAGAATAGTCTTGCATGTTTTCAATTTAATTTGATTAAATCAAATTTTAGATCTATTTATTTACTATTTTTTGATATTATAATTGTTATAATAATATTTGAAAAATAGCAAATAAAAATTACTTTAATTTTAACATCATATGAGATATGATTGATGCATGTCTAGACTAGTTGTAGAATAGTTCTACATAATTGTCTAGATTAGAGTTTATTTTGATAAGATCAATTTAAATCTAATTTTTTAGATTATTATGAGATAATTTAGATATGAAAACATGCATGATTCGATACATGAGATGTATGCAAAATATGCCATGATTAGATCTAATTTGTATATGAGATATATGATATAGATCTAAAACTATTTTGTAGTATTACATGTTCCTGATTAAGGCGTTCCTCTTGGCCGTCCGATCATAAGAACGAAGAAGGGTTTAAAGGCCCTCTCCTCCCATTCGATGGGGTGTTCTTATGACGTGTAGGGGTGCTGCGCGTTCGTCCTTAATCAGAAATCCAAAACTTACTTTCTGCAAAACCCTAGATCCTGAAACCCTAGGATTTATTGTGCATATTTTGTTTATGAACCCTACTTAATTAAGAATTAAGATTATGGAATATTAATTAGGTCTAAAATTGAGAATTTCAGATCTAAGACATATTCATAATACTGGGTTCGGGCTTGGGTAGCTCAATTAGGTCTAAGCGGTTGATCAAACCGAATCAAGAGTTGGTTAGATGGGATCAACAATGCTTAAATTGACCAGCCTAATAGGATTAAGTCTGGGTCAAGATCGAGTCACGATCAAGCAAGACCTAATTAGGCTCAGAGGTTAGAGTCTGGATTGTAGGCTAACCCAATTGGTTCTGACTCAACAATTTGGTGTCTAAGGTAAGTTTGGCACATACGACCGACTGGTTTTTAATTGGGAAGCTACTCGACCTGAATGCGTTCTTGTATGAGTTAATGGCATATTCCCTTCCACCGGTCTCACTTACCTGGCCATATCTGTTGACTCAGTTCTGATCTGAGGTGGTCAATAATCCGAGCTAACCCATGCCACTAGGTTAGTCATAATTGTTATGACTATGACAAGTCTAGTTTAATGAGACCTGAATCAATTCTTCCCTAAGAAAAGATTAAGTCTGAGGTCTTCCACCATTGTAGATGTGCGGGCCCTTCCCGGGGTTGATTGTTCTCGGCTGGATACAGTGGCTCAGTTGCACCGGAAGACGCAACCATGTCTATTAGGCATTGGATGCTATGGGCTGGAGGATGAGTTGGGCTCAATATTCCGGATACGGTGAGAGACTCAATTAGGAATCCAGTCTATGCAAATGGTGGGTCTGACTTAACTAAGGAGTGGATCAATATTCCGGATACGGTGAGATTCATGAATTAGAGACCAAGTTTGGGTGCACCATGATTAGAGAATCATTGAACAAGAGTTGTTCACTCATTGGCTAACCCATCACCAATAACTGTTAGGTGAGGTGATGAGTCAGTTGGTGAGACCGCACCACCCACTAGAAATCATTAATCGTGGAGATTTTCGCATCTCTACAGAGGGAGTGTAGGGATCCAAGAAAATAGTGGGAGCTAATTTGTTTAAAAATAAAATTCCTAAACAAATTGGTCAAGTCATAAATTACAGTATCTAACTAGAATCTTTGACTCTCTACAGGAAAATGTCTGCGTCCAACCCATTAGGCACGTATCCTGGACACACATAGACTGACCAGGACCCAATTATAAAGATTGGCTCAGGAACTACAAAATCGTTTTTGGGTTTCGAGAAGTTAACCCATGTATTTGGATCCAGGACCCTCCCACCTTACCAGCTCCGTCCATCCACTGAACAGAGAGCGTCTCTGGAAAAATGGATTGACGAAGATAATAAGGCCAGATATTACATGTTGGGCTCGATGTCTGATGAGCTCCAGCGCCAACATGAAGATATCGGGACTGCTCGCCAAATGTTGGCTCACCTGCAGGAGATGTTTGGTGAACAGAGTCGCGCAGCCAAATATCAAGTCACGAAAATGACTTTTTAAGGCTAAGATGCGTGATGGGCAGTCAGTCCAAGATCACTGTCTGATGAATGATCAAGGACATGGAAGAGCTTGAGAAGCTCGGTGTGAAGTTAGGACTTGGATCTGCAGAACGATATTATTCTGCAATCCTTGACTGATGCATATGGGCAATTCATCATGAATTACCACATGCATAAACTTCAAAATTCCTTGGCCGAATTAATGAATATGCTGGTTACCGCTGAGCTTTCTATGAAAGGTTCTAAAGGCTCAGTTCTTGCTATGGAACGGACTTCTTCCAAAAGAAAGTCTTATGGAAAGAAAAAGAAGTCTGTGAAAAAGCAAAAGGTGGAAGGATCAAAGAAGAAGAAGGCAGAGCCGAAGAAGAAGGCCGATGTCAAAGGAAAGTGTTTCCATTGCAACAGCGACGGCCATTGGAAGCGGAACTGCCCTACTTACCTGGCCACCCTGAAGAACAAGAAGGAAGGTCCTTCTGGAGGTATGCTCGTTATTGAGTCTAACCTTACGGTTTCTTCTGCATCCAGTTGGGTGCTTGACTCTGGTTCTAGTGCTCATCTGTGCACTTCCATGCAGGGTCTTGAGGATAGCAGGAGGCTGAGGGATGGAGACATGATCCTACGCGTCGGTAATGGAGCAAGAGTTGCTGCAGTGGCCGTGGGAACATACCCTCTTCGATTACCATCTGGTTTAGACTTAGTTTTGAAAGACTGTTATTATGTGCCTGCAGCTAGCAGGAATTTGATTTCTGTTTCATGCTTAGCACTAAGAAGGCTATGTGATTACCTTCTTTAAGGACCATTGTAACATTCTTTATGAAAGAAATAAAATTGCAAATGGTTTCCTTATTAATGGTCTTTATCAGCTACATATTGATGTATCCTGTTCTAACTATCGAGCAAAACGTGAATGCCAAACGACCTAGGGATAGTCCAAATGACAGATATCTATGGCACCTGAGATTAGGTCATATAGCAGAAGATAGGATCAACAAATTGGAGAAAAATGGGCTATTGAGTCCATTGACTTTTGAGTCATATCCAACTTGTGAATCTTGTCTTCAAGGCAAAATGACTAAACTCCCTTTTGTAGGACATGGGGAGAGGGCCACAGATCTCCTTGCCCTAGTACATACTGATGTGTGCGGCCCATTTGATGTGCCGGCTAGAGGCAATTTTGTCTACTTCATTACCTTTACCGATGATCTGTCTAGGTATGGGTATGTGTATCTTATGAGACACAAGTCTGAAGCTTTTGAAAAGTTCAAAGAATTCAGACATGAAGTAGAAAAACAAACTGAAAAACCCATTAAGGTTCTTCGATCAGATCGAGGAGGTGAATACCTTAGCCGGGAATTCCTAGACTATCTCAAGGAAAAATGGCATAGTCTCTCAATGGACTCCACCAGGAACACCTCAACTCAACGGGGTTTCAGAATGGAGAAATCGGACTCTATTGGATATGGTTCGATCCATTGGATATGGTTCGATCCATGATGAGCTTCACAGACCTTCCCTGATTTTCTTTGGGGACACTTCATTGTTAACTTCAATTTATCTACTGAATAGGGTTCCCTCTAAAACCGTTCCTACCACACCATATGAGATATGGCACGGTAAGAAACCAAGTCTGAGTCATCTCAGAATTTGGGGTTGTCCGGCTCATGTCAAAAGACAACAAGCGGACAAGTTAGAGTTTAGGTCCTTTAGAGCTCGATTCATAGGATATCCTAAAGAGTCATTAGGATACTATTTCTACATTCCAGAAGACCACAATGTGATTGTGAGTCGACATGCCATCTTTCTTGAAAAATAGTTTATTCAAGATAGCGGCATTGGAAAGCAGATTAAGCTTGATGAGAAAGTCTCACAAGCAGAACGAGCTAAGGACCAAGTTGGAACCAAATCAGGTTGAGCCAATAAGAACACTACCTCCTCCACCTCGTAGATCGGAAAGAGTTTTCCGTCCCCCTGAAAGATACTTAGGTATTATTTCAGAGGAAGTAGAGGAAATGTTCCTCGTAGGTAATGGTGCTCATGGTGATGATCCCAAAACCTACAACGAGGCGATATCAGATATCGACTCCGAGAAATGGCTAGAGGCAATGCAGTCAGAAATTGACTCGATGCACTCAAACCAAGTCTGGACCTTGGTAGATCCACCAGAAGGTATAGTACCTATTGGGTGTAAATGGATCTTCAAGAGAAAGATTGGTGCAGATGGGAAATGTGGAGACATTCAAGGCTAGACTAGTGGCAAAAGGTTATAGTCAACGCGAAGGCATTGACTATCAGGATACCTTTTTCCCAGTGGCTATGCTAAAATCCATCCGCACATTGCTTGCTGTTGCAGCCTATTTCGATTATGAAATATGGCAAATGGACGTGAAAACGGCATTCTTAAATGGATATCTTGAGGAAGATATCTATATGGAACAGCCGCTAGGTTTCACATCCAGTGATACTGATCACAAGGTTTGCAAGCTGCAAAGGTCCATATATGGACTTAAGCAAGCATCTCGGAGCTGGAAAACTCGTTTCAATGATGTGATCAAAAAGTTTGGTTTCATCAAAAATGAAGAGGAACCATGTGTTTTCAAAAGGGTCAGTGGGAGCGCTGTTGTCTTCCTCGTATTGTACGTGGATGACATCCTCCTTATTGGGAATGATATTCCCATGTTGACATCAGTCAAGATGTGGTTGTCCAAGGAATTCTCCATGAAAGACCTAGGTGAAGCATCCTTTATTCTAGGAATTAAGGTCTATAGGGATAGACCGAATAGGATGCTAGGACTTTCACAGAAGATGTACATAGAGGAAGTACTAAAGAGGTTTAGTATGGAAAACTCTAAGAGGGGATTAATACCCTTCAGACATGGTATTCATCTTTCCAAGAAGATGTGCCCCAGCACACCTGAGGAAATAGAACGCATGAGCAAGATCCCTTATGCTTCTGCAATAGGGAGCCTCATGTATGCCATGCTATGTACACGACCTGATATAGCCCATGCTGTGAGTGTCACAAGCAGATATCAGTCAAATCCAGGTGAAGAACACTGGACTTCTGTGAAATGTATCCTTAAGTACTTGAGAAGAACTAAGGATATGATGTTGGTCTTTGGTAATGGAGAACTCCAAGTCCAGGGATACACAGACTCGGATTTCATGTCCGATATAGATGATCGAAAGTCGACATCTGGGAGTCTGTTTGTGTGCAATGGTGGTGCTGTCAGCTGGAAGAGTTCCAAGCAAACCGTGATAGCAGATTCCACCATGGAAGCAGAATATATCGCTGCATCAGAGGCTGCGAAGGAAGCATTCTGATACAAGAAGTTTGCTACGGAAATCGGAGTAATGCCATCAGATGCCATTCCTCTGTACTGCGATAACAATGGCTCCATAGCCCTTACTAAGGAGCCGAGGTCTCACCAGAAATCCAAGCACATTGAGCGGTGATACCACCTCATCCGCGATTACCTCGAGAAGGGTTACGTCGAGGTCAAGAGAGTCGACTCCATAGACAATGTGGTAGACCTGCTTACAAAGCCGTTGGGCCAACAAAAGATCGAAGTCCACCTTGAGAAGATGGGACTTAGATTTGTAGCCAATTGGCTTTAGGATAAGTGGGAGATTGTTAGATATATGTGCCTTAGAAGCCAGAATTGGTTGACACTTATAATACACTTCTTGGGACAAAATTGTAATTTTGACTATAATCAATAAAATTGATTATTTTCTATCACATATGTGTATTTAGTGTCTGTGATACATCTTTTGAGTTAATGGTAATGATAATTCATATTTTCAAGAGTTGAAAATTTAAGACATGAATAATCATTATTAACTCATAAAATGCTTCCGATCATAGGATCATCACGAGGATGGTGATTGATCCGAAAGGTTGGTGTACAATCACTTCTCTTTAGTAGATGAGTCTTGAGTCTACGGTGTGGAGACACTGGAGCGAGAGTACAGGTACTCGTTAGAGAACGAGGGCACTGAGCGTGACCACCTCGAGTAGTCATTAGGAAGTCTTACTTCTCGTCGATGACTGACTCGATGCTGTAGTGGTGTGTCTGGTTCTTTGATCTGAGATGCATCGGCAGTTCACCTTGAGGGTGTTATAGTTTGACTACACCATAACTCGGTCTCCTAGCCATTCAGAATCCTGAGGTGTATGTTGGCTATAGCATGTTCATTGTAGAAACTGAATTGCATCAAGATAGAATCTATCTACCTTGGTGGTAGAGGAGCAGCCCTATGATGATCATAAGAATCAAGTCTAGAAGCCCATGGCCATGGCAGAGTGAAATAATAGAAAGAGTTTCTATTTAGGTTTTCACATCGGACTTGAATCGAATGATTACATCGTATGACAGAAACTAGGGTTTGACGAGTTCACCTTAACCCTAATTTGATCGGAGCTTAAGATAAGAAGAACTTAATCACACAGGTAGCTGCACCAAGAGGTTCGCATTCAGCTCTGATGGGTTGCCACCATATACTGCTAGGTGTCACTGGTGGATTTTGGGAGCAATTAGAATGATTTAGATGATCGATCATTCTAGCTGTTCGAATCAGAAAAGTTCTGATCCATCGAAAGGAGTTTCGATGATGTCGATGATAACATATCCCATTACCATACAGAACTGAACCTAACTGGGTCACATAAATAAGGATTTGAATATGGTGATCATCAATTGAACTAATCCAATTCAATTGATCTGAATGAGATTCAATTAGGCTCAAGAAAATCGTACTAGCACTCGATTGAACCTAACGTTCTTCTTTTATTATCATAAATAGTTGTCCTGACTGAGCCAAAGGAGTTTATGCTCGATCAGAGGCCTTCACTTGGGTCTGACTGGAGCCTGTCCAAATCAGAAAAGAGTTGTCTTATTTTGTAAGACAATACCTGCCATTTTTGGTCACCTACCATCTCTCGTCCTTTGACTTTGGTCAAAAGTTGATCTTTGACTGGTCAAATGTTAACCATTGACACTTTGACTTCTGTCCACGTGTCATGCACCTATTGGAGAGCTGGTGGGGGCTTGTCCCTTGTCAGAACCTGGCAAGGAGGAGGGTGCATGCCACCCTTAGCGTGTGCCCAAGCTGGAGGCACCCAGGAGTCCCTGTTGGACAGGGACTCCATCTTCGTTTTGGATTCCGATTAGACTCCTCCTAAGAACTAACTTTGACTGATCTTAGGCGCCATCTAAGGAGAAATTCAAGGGACTCTATTCCCACCAATCAGATTTAGATCTGATTTCATAAAGGGTTGTGATTGGTTGGGATGAAGAGGAGTTGGATTACGCATAGTCTATAAATAAGATCCTGCACCCAACTCAAGGAGTATCTAAAAATTTCCACGCCCCAAGGCTGCCTCTCTCCTCCTCCTCCTTCACGCCAAGTCCATCTTCTCCCTCTCCTCTCCACGCCCAAAGTGGTTTGGGATCCAAGTTGGTGCAATCTAGACGAGAGAAAGGCGACAGGAAGCTAGAAGGCTGCGCTACTGCAAAGGACAACTGCTGATCTTCGAAAGGTGTTTTGAAGATCCTCCAAATCAGATTCAGATCTGATTTTTGGAGATGTGATAGAGAAGAAAAGGATCTCCAGATCCAGCCCGAGTGGATACCGGTAGAGGCCAGGCACTTACGTGGCTAGATCCAGAACCTTCCGCTGCTTACAGGATCATCAACAGGTAATAGGATTATCCTACATCAAGGTAAATTAAATTTGATTTAATTTATCTAGATTTTATTTTAATTATTAGAATAATAAGAATCAGATCTGAAACATCCCAGATCTGATTATGGATCAGAGAGAAAAATTTTTGAAATATATCTCTTGATCCGATCAGACCTGAACGAATCTGGTTCGGAAAATCAGGATTTTCCTTCGGTTATTAATTTGGTCCTTGGCCTACTTAAGTATCCAAAACCTCCTGAATGCACATCTGATGTGTCTTAAACACATGCAAGATGGGTCATTATATATAACTTATTTAAGCCTTGGAATTGTTGCCATGGGGAATGTTCACTGTTTTAGAAAATGGTTTATGCTGTCGCATATGTGGAGGCAGCCCTTGGATCACGTGGATCAAGCCATATGATGTCTCTTTATGCGCATATGAGGTTTCATATGCACCTGCAAACCACATATGCTCTTGCATGTGTAGAGTACCATATGTCCTGTTACTTTTGTTTATGATGTATGTACTTCAAAGTTCAAACTTAGTTCTAGACCCACATTTATTACTTTTCTTTTATGAAGTATATACTTCAAAGTCTGAACTTTGTTATACATTTCTAACAATACTTTGTTGCATCTTATAATTTACTTATTATTGCAAGTTTGAGCATGGTCTATACTTCATAAGATGATATTGCTATGTTACTAGGTTAATATGTCATGTTATATAGGACTTAGAACATGCACTCAAACTGCTTAGATAAGTCTGGATATGCATATTTAATTCTTGTTTTTCTGAATCTTCTAATTTGTTTTCTAATTTTTAACCATTTATTTGTATCTATGTGTTTATTTGTTTTTAAATATTTAAAGTGTGAACTGCATATGTTTATGCATATGTGCCCAACATATTGCATAAGCACTATGTGATAACATGAATGCATGCTTTACTGCTTTTGTTTTTCAAAATATTAGAGGGTCCAATCATAAACACCAGCAATATCTTGTGCTCATCCCTAGAAGGGCCTATCGTGTAATATTCACTAGCCACATGAGCTGTTCGTTGGGTTAGCTTTCATACTATTTTTAAAGACCTAGGACCTAATCTAGAAAGTGCTAGACAGAAGGTTATTAATGGGAGTTCTTGGCCTTGCATAAATACCCAACTCTTGTCCAACACATAGCTGATTTTGGTTAGCCAGAAGGTTATTAACTGGAGTTCTTGGCCTTG
This sequence comes from Cocos nucifera, assembly GCA_006176705.1. Taxonomy (NCBI): domain Eukaryota; kingdom Viridiplantae; phylum Streptophyta; class Magnoliopsida; order Arecales; family Arecaceae; genus Cocos; species Cocos nucifera. The sequence goes on from QRFJ01002896.1 coordinate 178,536, forward strand.
GCTAAGTACCCAGGTCTTGTCCAACACATGGCTGATGTGGGATAAAATGCAGACCCAAAGAGGTTCTTAACCCTAATGAGTAGTGTCTGGTCTATTAAATATGACTTTGGTCAAGAGTTTCAAACTTGGTTTTCTGTATACATTTATGCTAAACGAAGATCTAGAGGGAATGTCTCAATCTAACATGACAAAGCATGAGGTTGGCATAACCTTTTAGGCTGGACCCTTCTTGAGAAGAAAGTTAGATGACGAGAGAGTGACACACACATAGGAAGAAGACTTTGCTAAATGACGCACCAAGGAGCTTTGGAATTTTGGTTATTAAACATGCATGATATCTATTTTTCTTCATATGACTGTTCTTAATTGGTATAATCCCTAAGTTTCTATGATATGATCATGCTTGTTATGTTGTTTATTGTGCATTGATTCTTTAGTGTTGATACAAAAATTAAAAAAAAAGAAAAAGATTCTATTCTATTGCATTTGATTTGACTTCAGGTTTGGAAAAAAGACCTTTTTCCAATAATCTTATGGTTGTACTGGTACCCTTGTGAAGCAAAGTTAGATAGGGGAGAAATACATTACTGTGTACTTTTACTTTCTGGTAAATCTGATTTTCAGTTTTTGAGTATAGATAAAAAGATGTGCATGATTTTATGTTAGTTGCAATATGGGCAGTTGGTTTGATCAACTAGTAATGGTATAAGAAACATGTATGTTGGAAATAAATCATATTTTTCCAATAGATCTTTTAGCTTCATGTACTCATATTGTAAGATTATACCTTTTTTCTATTTTTTTTCTCAATTTGAACTTGTAAAATTAAGTTTTGGTGAAACAATCTACAGATATTTTTCATGTCGTTTTGCTATTCTTAGTCTTCCTTATTCATAGAATCATTTTTAGTAAGCTATTTGTTCTGATAGCAAATAGATAGAATCTGACCTTTCATGATGCCTCTCACGAAGCTTGCTTGTATGGCATTGGAAAGAATTCCATTGACTCGTGTGAAAATTATGAAAAATTTAATGATGAAGTTTCATCAAGATTTCATATTTTGCCGTTCCCCAGGGGATAGTGATTTGACAAGAGGGGTTCTGACACAACCAATAGAGTGGCGATCATTGGAGAAGAAGGATAGAAGATGCATGAAACAAAAGAAAATGGAAGAAAAAGGAAGAAAATGTCTTCTCTCGAATTTTATTTCAATAACTCGGAATTGACTGACTACAACGAAGGCTAAGGGCCTTATTTATAGTATAAAAACTTAATTCGGAAGCAAAAGGAATCCTAGACTAAGTCACAAAAGAAATCCTAAATGAAATAAAAAAGAATAAAATGAAACAAAATAAAAAACTAGACTCCTACTCGGATTAGGAATTCTAGTAAACTTGCGCATTGCTGTAGACCTATCAGACAATTTGATTTGACTCCGAAATTTGCAGTGATGGTAAAGCAGTCAGGCCTGTAGGGCTCGAAGAGAGGTTTTCAGAATGGGGTCATAATAAGGATTCTGTCATCGGATGACAAAGTTATGGCCGTTTTAGTTTGCAGTGTCAACTGTAGGAATCGGTGCAATCAGGTTGATTCACACCCTTTCAGGTCCGACCCCTTAAATCCATGTATCTATTGGCTATGACGTTTGTGTCATCCTCCCCTGGCCGGAAGAAACTTGTCCTTGAGTTAGAAACCTCTTCATCTGATGAGTCTCCTACATAGGGAATTAGATGTTTCACGTTGAATACATCAGAGGTTCGAAGATGACTTGATAATTTTAGCTGATAGACGTTGTTATTGATTTTTTTGATGATCTCGAAAGGACCCATCTTTCGTTGGCTCAGCTTGCTGTATTCTCCCACTAGATATCAATCCTTGGTTAGAACAACCCATACATAGTTGCCGATTTTAAAAGTCATCTTCTTTCTATGCTTATCTGCAGCCTCCTTGTACTTAGTATTGCTAGCTTCAATACATTCTTTTACTAATTGATGAATAGCCTGAAGATCTGTAGTTAAATCTTCAGCCTTTGCACTTGATCATCCTTTAAAACTGATCGGGATTAAATCTAGAACACTGCTTGGATTCAATCTATAGATAATTTGGAACGGGCCGTAGTCTATAGTCTTGTTCATGGATCGATTGAACGTGAATTTCATCTGTGCTATTGCCAAATCCTACTGCTTTGGATGCTCTCCAGCAAGACTCCTTAACAAATTTCCCAAGCTTCTGTTGACGGATTTGGTCTATCCATTTGTCTGAGGATGATAGGCTGAACTGAATTGTAATGTAGTTCCCAAGCTCCTCCATAGACTCCTTCAAAATTGGCTCATGAATTTTGTGTCTCGGTCAAAGGTAATAGATTTGGGTACTCCGTGGAGATGCACTATTTCTTTGAAGAATAGTTGAGCTATATTTGAAGCATCCATGGTCTTTCGACAGATGATGAAGTGAGCCATCTTCGAGAACCTATCTACCACGACCAGCACTGAATCACATCGTCTCTGAGTAACAGGTAGACCCACAACAAAATCCATGCTGATCTCTTCCCATGGACAGTCTAGAACAGGTAGAGGGGTGTGTAATCCTGCATTTGTCGCTGTCCCCTTTGATACTTGATAGATCCTACGTCGCTTCACAAATCTGGTTAATCACGCTTCAACTTTGGCCAATAATATTTGTTATGGATAAGCGTGAGAGTCTTGTCTCTGCCAAAATGTTCTTTATTATGCAGCTCTTGTACAATCTTTTCTTGCAAGGAACAATTGGGAACACATAGCTGCACACCTCGAAACAAAAATCTATCATGCAACTGGTAATTAGTTCGGGTGTGAGAATATACCTCTTGTAGAATTCGGCCAAAGTTGGGATTGCTGTCATAGAGGTCTTTTAGAGTATTAAATCCAATCACCTCAATGCGAAGAACTCCTAGCAGCTTGGCAGTCCGACTTAACACATCTACCATCCGATTCTGAGCACCAGATTTGTGCTTCAGAACAACGTGGAACTCTTGCAAATAGTTCACCCACTTGATATGCCTATCTGGCTTAGCTTTTCTTGACCATCGATGCATTTGAGGGCTTTATGATTAGTGTATAAGAGAACTTCTTCTGAACTAAGTAATGAAGCCACTGTCGAAGCGCACTGATCACTGCATAGAATTCTACATCATATGTTGAATAATTTAGCTTGGACCTGGATAATTTTTTACTATGAAAATAAATAGGTCGCTCTTCTTGACTGAGAACTCCACCGACTCCAGTAGAGGATGCATCACACTCCACCTCGAAGATTTTGGCAAAATCAGGAAAGATAAGGACATCAAGAGAGGTGATCTTCAATTTGATTTCTTCAAAAGTGGCCTGTGCCTCAGGCATCCACTGAAATCACCGTCCTTTCATGCAATCAGTCATAGGAGATATTATCGAAGAAAAACCATGAATGAATTTACGGTAGAATGACGCCAGGCCATGGAAACTTCGGACTTTAGAGATGCTTTGCGGCATCGGCCAGTTCTAAATAGCCTGGATCTTGGATGGATAAGCCTGCAGCCCCTTGGAGGAGACAATATAACCCAGAAAGGTTAGGCTATCCGCCACAAAACTGCACTTCTTAGGATTGGTGAATAACTTCTCTTCTTAGTGTGTTAAGGACCTCCGTAAGATGCTGCAAGTGATCCTCTAATGTAGGGCTGTAAATAAGTATGTCATCAAAATAAATCACAACAAATTTACCAGTGTATGGCTGCAGCACATGGTTCATCAGCCTCATGAAGGTACTCAGTACGTCGGAAAGTCCGAACAGCATCACCAGCCACTCGTACAGGCCTTTTCTTATTTTGGAGGCTATCTTCCACTTGTCCCCAAGTCTGATCCTCAACTGATGGTAGCCACTTTTCAAATCGATCTTGGTGAATATCTTGGCCCCCGTAAGTTGATCAAGCATGTCGTCCAGCCTCGGGATTGGAAACTGGTATTTGATGTTAATTCGATTGATGGCTCGGTTGTCGATGCACATGTGCCACGAACCATCTTTCTTTGGAACCAGTAGGATAGGTACTGCGCACGAGCTCATGCTCGGACGGATGTATCCTTTGTCCAACAGCTCTTGGACCTATTACTACAGCTTCTCATGTTTAGCTGGGCTAATGCGATACGCTAGCTTGTTCGGTACACTTGCCTTAAGAACAAGGTCGATATGGTGTTGAATATCTCGTTCGTTCAACTGGGCTAATGCGATACGCTAGCTTGTTCGGTAGACTTGCCTCAAGAACAAGGTCGATATGGTGTTGAATATCTCGTTCTAGTGGTAATCCTACAGGCAAGTTTTCAGAAAACACATCAGCAAATTTCTTGAGAATAAAACGTACCTGAGGTGGAATATCATGTTCGGCTAATTCACCTTTCTCTACCACCGCTAGCAAGTAACTAGCCTTCATCGCCTCCTTTAGGCATGCATGTTTTGTCAGAAGATTGATGTTGGACTCCGATTTCGATTTAGGTAGATCTTCTTCCTTTATTGACGCCAAGGTGATTTTCTAATTGTCTTTGAAGAACGTATATGTATTCCGTCCGCTATCATTAGTGACATTGCGGTCATACTGCCATGGCCTCCCCAGGTGTAGATGACAGGCGTCCATGGCCACAACATCACACCAAATATTGTCGTAGTACTTCTGCCCGATGGAGAAAGATACAAGGCAGCGACTATCGACAATGACTTCACTTTCTTTTTTGAACCATGAAAGTTTGTATGGCGAGGGTGTTTTTCTATTGACAAGTTCAACTTCTTCGTAGCCTCTTGGGAGATAACATTTTCGCAACTACCGCCATCGATAATTACCTTGCAAACTTTCTTTGCAATGGTACAATAGGAATGGAAAATATTTGTTTGCCTCCAATCTTCTTTCTTTTCTTTTCTTGGAACCAGCAAGCTCTTTCGCACAACGAAGGCTTCTCCGCTAATGCTCCTTAACCACCACAGCCTTATGGTATGCTTCTTTAACCGTCCACATGGTCTGAAGCCGTAGGGCGTCTTGAATCTGTTACTGTAGACCTTTGAGATATCGTGTGACCATCTGCTCTTCACTTTCTGTCAGATTGTTTCGCACCACCAGCTGGTAGAACTCCTTCGTATATTCATCAATGGACCTGGGGCCTTGCCAAAGATTCTGCAGGTGCTGATACAGGGTTTGGGTATAGTTGAACGGTAGGAACTGCTCCCTCAACGCCTTCTTCATCTTCTCCCAATCTTGAATTTTTGGTTTGCCTCTGCACTCTCGAGTTTTCTTCAATTACTGCCACCAAGCAGAAGCATGACCAGTTGATTTAAGGGCAACAAGTTTTACCTTTTTATTGTCAAGAACCTCTTCGTATACGAAGATGTGCTTGATCTGATCCAATCAATCAAGAAATATCTCCATTTGCAGACTATCTGAATATTCAGATAAATCTACTCTGATTGAGTCGAACCAACGAGTTGATCGCTCGAACAATTCTCCACGACCCTCTCATCAGCGTATGGGAAGATCCCTATGAAAGGGATTTTCGAAATCTGACAACTTTTCTTCAGATCTGCGATTATCAGGTTTCGCCTCAGATCTTGCATTTTGGATTTCCAACTGCGTAAGACGTGCAGTTAGATCCATCAATTATTTCCTCAAATCTTTGCACTCCAACATCAGGTCCCGTTCTCATTGCGTAATTTCTTCGCAGGCTGTTGGTTGATTCACTGGTTGATTCTTCTTGTGACCACCGCCAGCCATTTGAACTGTAGGAAAGAATTACCGCTCATGGATCTGAAGGGCTCTGATACCAATTGACGCAGCCAATAGAGCAGCGATCGTTGGGGAAGAAGGATGGAAGATACATGAAACAAAAGAAAATGGAAGAAAGAGGAAAAAATCTTCTCTCAAATTTTATTTCAATAACTTGGAATGGACTAACTACAATGAAGGCCAAGGGCCTTATTTATAGTGTAAAAACTTAATTCAGAAGCAAAAGGAATCCTAAACAAAGTCATAAAAGAAATCCTAAATGAGATAAAAAAAAACAAAACGAAACAAAGTCAAAAACTAGACTCCTACTTGGACTAGGAATCTTAGTAAACTTGCACACTGCCGTAGATCTATCAGACATTTTGATCGACTTCGAAATTTGCAGTGACAGCAAAGCTATCAAGCTTGTAGGGCTCGAAGAGAGGTTTTCGGAATGGGGTCATAATAAGGATTCTAATATTGGATGACAAAGTTATGGCCGTTCTAGTTTAGCAGTGTCAAAATCCTGCAGGAATCGGTGCAATTGGATTGAATTCGCATCCTTTCGGATCCGACCTCTTAAATCCATGTATCTATTAGCTATGACGTCTGCATCAGGTTCTTAATAAGTTTTTTTCATTTTACATGCTCATTTTTTCCTTTCATTAGTTTTTTATTTTTGTTAAGGCAACAAGTTTTTTTACTTTTCGTTGTTTGAGAATACAATGATTATTCACCACCACTTAGGCTTGAAATTGAGACTTCCCACTTGGAGATATGGGTGTGAACTAGCTGAGCTACCAACCATTGGTAATGTGTAAAAGCCAATCCATAAAATAAGAGAAAATCCATAAGTGCGAGATTGCAAATAGGTTCTAAACAGCTGGACACTACATTGAGTCATGGGGCGTGAACATATCTTAGTTTAATGTAACTTATATGATCATATATTCTTACTGTTAGGGGTAAGATAGCTCCTGTCGAAGTCCAATCAGATGTCCGGCCTTGATATGGTGCCACTTGTAATAGTGACAGTTGAGCCCGAACTCTAGCCAAACTGCCTTCCCATCCTGATCAAGTACGATGAGGTTGACCTTCAGTTATTGTATGCCAGACGATCTTCTCAATGATAGTCGTTAGCCCTCTTTCAATGACTGCAGAGCTTGTCAAAGGTATGACGAACTTCGGCTTGACGAAATCGAGCAGTGAAAAGAGTCGCCACTCAGCTAATTCCGATCTTTGGCTCAAGATAAGCAGCAGGTCTCCATCAATTATAGAATCTCAGCACAACCTAATCTTGCTTGATGGCCGACCTTGAAGGCGGTCGAATTCTTTCACTATAGATGGCATATCTCCCTAATCTCACACCATGGACTTCGACTAGTCGAATTCCTCTTTAGCCAAATTCTTATACCAGGGACATCAGATGAATGAATTTAAGTCAGCAAGAGGACCTCGCCATTGACATAAGTCCAATTTTCGACCCAGGGTAAGCAGTGGTCGCTTGAAAAGCAATGAATCTCAGAATCTACTCATCTCAGCTTCAAGTCAGTCTCGGATCTTCGCTATCCTGGCCGAACTCCTTCATGAAAGCCTAGCCGCAGTCCTTACTGAAGAACCTGCCATCCCTCTCTAGCCTTCCATCCGAGTGTTCGCATATACTCTCAGTCGATCTTAAAGATGGCCGAGCTCCTAAAAGCTATCAAAAGCGATGCCAGTAGAATCCAAGCTTAGGACTCAATTGCAAGTCCGCCATCCGCTACTTAGAGGCCGACCTTCAAGTTTGACCAATCTGACTTCGAGTTCTACATCTCCAATATGAACAGCTTGCCATCAAGTGCAGAAATCCCCAACCTCTCATCCGAACTTCAATAAATGAAACCCAACTGTCTACAAGTCGCGACAAACGACAGTCCACTCTTCGTAACAAACTTCACGTGGCCAGAACAGCCTACTGATATTTTGTTATGGCTATCACCATCATTCTGTTACGAGCTCCGCCTATAAAAGGAACCTTTCAGATACATTTTTCTCTTTAAGCTCTCCTTTCTGCTTTAATTCTCTTGAGTACTCTATTTTTTGTTGGCCAGGAGACTAACTTGACTGTCGGAGGGTCCTACCGGAGCCACCCACCTTCGGTCTGGACTTCATTTTGCAGCTCTCATTGGCGACCTCATCTCCTCCAGCTCTAGCAACCTTCGGCATCCATCCATTTTCTGCACCAACAGGATTGGTGTTAGAGGAAGGGTCCTTTGAGCCCTTGTTCTTAAAGAAGTACCCAGTCGAGTTATTCTCTCTCTTCAATTCTTCAACTCTTTTTTCGTGTTCTAGCGAGATGCCGCCCAAGAAGGCTCCTTCTCGGCGATCCTCCGTCTCTATCGTCAGATCCTACCCAGATCAGCCTACTTCGATCTCATTGCCGGCACCCCAACCTCCACTAGCAGCCATGGTGGATCTGGACCAGTTTAACTTACCCATGCAACAAGTTAGGGGCCTCACCGAAGCAGTGCAGGCCATGCAATAGGCTCCGACACCAGTTTTGCTAGAGAAATCGTTGTCGGAACACCGAGATCTGGCACCAAGAAGATCCACCTGGTTAAGTTGACCAATGACCCCTGGAAAGGGGAAGTAGAGAGTAGAGGGCTCCTGTTCTGACCATGATTCCACTCCTGGAAGGTTTCTGCCGTCCTTCAGCCAGCTGCATTTTGAGATTCATGATCGAGACGATATTCTCGATCAGAAGCTCTAAGAAATGAACCGACGGATTGAGGAGCTCCGCCACGTGGCCTCAGCCCGCAATGATGATATCTGCACCGATCCGTCCTTCACCGCCTAGATCATGCAAGAGCCTGTCCCGCCGAATTTCAAGCTTTCTCAATTTGGAGTTACGATAGGACCTCGGATCTTATTGACCACCTCGAAATCTTTCGGATAATGATGCTGCTCCATGGTGTGCTAGAGGCTATTTTGTGCCGAGCTTTTTCTTCTATCCTAAAGGAAGCAGCAAGGAACTAGTACTCGGGCCTCAAATTGGGTACCATCTACTCTTTTGATTAGATGAGCCATCAATTTGAAGCTCATTTTGTCAGCAGTCGGCGACAGAGACAAGGTTTGGATTCTCTTATCCATATCAAGCAGAAAGAAGAGGAGTTCATTCGAGCTTACGTCAGTCACTTCAACACTGATGCTCTCGAGGTTCATAATTTGGATCATTCTGTTGCTATGGCCGCACTAAAGGGTGGCCTTCAAAAGAATGATCTCCTCTTCTCTTTAGAGAAGTATCTTTGGGACTTCGCCGACATGCTAACTCGGGCTGAGGGTTATGCCTAAGCTGAGGAGGTTTTCAAATTAAAGGATGATAAGGCCGTAGGAGAGCAGCAGGCGGGCGAATCTAGGAAGCCCGCGATTGTTGAGAAGTGGAGTGAAGCTCGACCACATTCTAGAACTCCTCTAGAATGCAGACGTGCTCGGACTCGACCTCGAGCTCGTCGGCCAAGAAGTCCAGATCAGAGCGCACGGCAGAACTCCCCCCAGAAGATTTCACAACTACCTCCCCTGAATGCTCCGAAGATCCAAGTGGTGATGGAAATAAAGGAGCAGCTACTGAGGTCGGAGAGAATGAAGACTTATCCCAACAAGCGCAATCCCAACAAGTATTGCCTCTACCATTGTGACTGCGGTCACGATATTGAAGAATGCATCCAGCTCTAAGATAAGATCGAGAAGCTCATCAGACGAGGCTAGTTGGATCGCTTTCTGCGACGTCGGCTGGAAAGGAGGGAGATCGGCCAAGGGCATTGTCGTAGACGGAGCTACCTCAGAGGGATGAACCACAAGAAGATCGGCCCCTGCTTGGGATCATCAACACCATTGTTGAGGGACATCGACGGGGGGAGGCCAGTGGATCAACAAAGCCAGCAAAGAGGTAGAAGACTGAAGAACCCATTGATTTTACTGAAGAAGATGCACCAGGGGTTCAATTTCTGTACAATGATATGGTTGTAGTTACTTTGAATATTGCTGATTATGATGTACGCCGCATTTTGATTAATAATGGAAGCTCTGTCAATATTTTGTTTATGATGCTTTCTCCAAAATGTCTATTCCTGATAATCGCTTGGGACCTATGAACTCTTTATTGGTAGGATTTACCGGTGATGCTGTATCGATTAAAGGAATAATTATTTTACTAGTTGTGGCAGGTCGGTACCCAAAGCAATCCAGAGCTCAAGTTGATTTTCTGATGGTAAAGGCTCCCTCCATCTACAATGCGATTCTTGGCCGACTTGGTTTGAATGCACTTCGGGCTATGATCTCAACTTTCTATTTGAAGATGAAGTTTCCGATGGGACATGGGGTCGGAAAAGTCAGAGGAGATCAAATTTGGGCACGACATTGCTACATAATTGCTCTACAAGGGGAAAAGCAACTAGATCCTTGCCTGATTGATGGACTTGATGCTCGTGATGATTTGATTGAAGAACAGGAGGAACCAATTGATGACCTCATTGCAGTCTTCCTTAATGATGAGAATGAGGATCATATAGTTTAGATCAGTTTCAATTTGCAAGAAGGGGTTAAAAAGCAGCTTGTTACTTTCTTACGAACGAATGCTGATGTTTTTGCCTGGATCTCTGCAGATATGCTTGGAATAGATGCTGAAGTGATGGAACATCATCTAGCTGTCGATCTCAAGCATTGACCTGTGAAATAAAAGAAGCGCAGCTTTGCACTAAAGCGGCAGAAGGCCATTACGGACGAAGTTGACAAGTTTCTCAAGGCCAAGTTCATCTGCGAAGTCTCTTACCCAGATTGGATTGCCAATGTGGTCCTTGTCAAGAAGGCGAACAGCAAGTGGAAGGTGCATAGATTTCATAGATTTGAACAAGGCCTGTCCAAAGGACAGCTATCTCCTACCTCAAATTGATTAACTGGTTGATGCAACTTTGGACCATGAACTCCTCACCTTCATAGATGCCTTCTCTGGCTATAACCAAATCTGAATGGTGCCAGAAGATGAGAAGAAAACTGTTTTTATTACTGACCGTGGTATTTATTGTTACAGGGTTATGCCCTTCGGGCTTAGAAATATAGGTGTGACCTACTAGCACCTAGTGAATAAAATTTTCAAGGAGCAGATCGGCTGCAACATGGAGGTTTACGTGGATGATATGCTTGTCAAGAACCGATCTTCAACAAATCATATCATTGATTTAGAAGAGACTTTCAATACACTTTGGAAGTATAAGATAAAGTTGAATCCAACTAAATGTGCTTTTGGAGTAACTTTAGAAAAATTCTTCGAATTTATGGTGTCAAGGCATGACATCGAAGCAAATTTGGAAAAGATCCGAGCCATTTAAGAAATAACTGCTCCAAAGATAATAAAAGGAGTTCAACGTTTGATAGGAAAGGTTGTGGCTCTGAATCGCTTCGTTTTGAGGTCGGCAGAACGTTGCATGCGTTTCTTTTAAGTACTCAAACAATCAAAGAACTTCAGCTGGACCTCCAAATGTCAGCAAGCATTCGAAGATTTAAAAACTATCTCGGCTCACCTCTCCTGGCCAAGCTTGAACTTGGTGAAGAATTATTCTTATACCTGGCTATCTCCTACTGCTATTAGAGCCGTCCTTATAAGAGAATAAGTAAAAGTCCAGAAGTCAATGTACGACATAAGCTGAGTTCTGAGAGATGCGGAGGCAAGGTATACTAAATTGGAAAACTGACCTATGCTCTGTTGATTGCAGCAAGAAAGCTCCGATCCTACTTCCAAGGACACGGTGCACTCCTCACCGATCAATCCATCAAGGCAGTCCTTCACCGACTTGACACCTCTGGAGGAATAGCTAAGTGGGCAATTGAACTCACTGATTTCGACATCAAATTCCAACCTCAGCCGTCAATTAAAGCTCAAATATTGGCTGACTTCGTAGTAGAATGCACCTTTCTGGACCCAGTCCAACCTAAGCCGTAAGAAGTTAGCACCCGCTATTTTGCAGCCGAACTCTCCTGAAGAAAGAACAAATCTTCTTGAGGACTCTTGGGCCTTGTATGTGGATGGTTTGTCCAATGCTTTTGGAGTAGGTGCAAGCTTGATTCTTATCAATCCGGAAGAAGTTATTGCTGAAATGCACTGCGCTTTGAATTCTCCGCTATCAATAATGAGTAGAGTATGAAGCATTAATGGCCGGATTGAGAATAGCTAAGGAATTGGGGGCAGACCAGTTGAAGGTCTATAGTGATTCTCAATTGATGGTGGGACAAATCAATGATAGCTATGAAGCCCGGGAGAAGTATGAAGAAGTACTTGGACAAGGTAAGAAGCTTAACCTCGACCTTTGGTAGTTTTGATATCCAACAGATCCTTAAAGCGGAAAACATAAGGGTCGACCTACTGTCCAAACTGGCTACTCTAGCTCCAAATGAATTATCGAAGGAGGTTTTCTTTGAAGATATTCAGCATCCGAGTTTAGAGGAGTCTCAGACAGTAATACAAGTGGATCCTGAGCCCAGTTGGATTGACCCTTTAATCTTGTACCTCAGAGATGGCTTCCTTCATAGGGACCTTAAAGAAGCTCGGAAGTTGAGAAATCAAGCCTCCCATTATGTCTCATATGAGAACAAATTGTATAAAAGGTCTTACTCCTTGCCATTTCTTAAATGCCTCCGACCATTTGAAGTTAACTATGCCCTGAGAGAAGTTCATGAAGGAATATATGGAAACCATCTCGAAGCCAGATCATTATCTTACAAACTACTTCGGTAAGGATATTATTTGCCGACTATGCAACAGGATGCCCCTAATTATGTGAGAAAATGTGACTGGTGTCAGAGGAACGTGAATATTCAGAGACAGCCATCTTCTTAGCTCACATTCTTAAATGCTTCATGGCCGTTTGTATAGTGGGAAATGGATATACTTGGGCCCTTTCCTGTAGCATCTGGACAGCGAAAATTTTTTTTGGTGGTAGTGGACTACTTTACCATATGGATTGAGGCTGAACACCTGGTAAAGATTGCTTGAAAATTTAATCACCAATAATGGGCGCTAGTTTGCAAGGGCAAAGTTTGTTGAATTTTGTGAAGATTTGAATATTTCTCATCATTTCATATCTAGCCCATCCTCAAGCAAATGGTGAAGCCAAGATAACTAATAAAACTTTGCTATAGGGAATAAAGACAAGGCTTAAAAAGACGAAAGGAATATAGGTAGATGAACTCTATCATGTGCTCTACGCTTATAGAACTACTCAAAAGTTACCAACTAGGAAACTTCATTCGCTTTAGCCTTCGAGATGGAGGCAGTTATTCTGGTTGTACTGGAGCTTCCATCGATGCGAGTTGCATACTTCAATGAACATAATAACTTACAGGATCTCAGGGCAAACCTTGATTTGTTGGAAAAAAAAGAGAGAGAAGGCCCAAATTCGAATGACAGCTTATAAACAAAAAGTGGCTCGCTACTACAATTCTAAAGTCAAAAGTAAAATCTTCAAACTTGGGGATCTGGTGCTACGACAAGCAGATATTTTTCAGCCATAAAATCAAGGCAAGCTCACTTCGAACTGGGAAGACCCTATGAGGTCGTGGAAATCGTCCGACTGAAAACTTATTACTTGAAGGAGCTTGAAGGGGCTACACTCCAACGATCCTAGAATTTAGAAAATTTGTGAATGTATTATCAATAACTTCAATAAAATTTTCTTATTTTAACATCTACCTTTGGTGCAAAATTGTGATGGCAGAAAATTACTCAATCAAACTTTGTTCCTATACAAAGTAGAAGGCCTTCGGTTATTTAAGACAGAAGGTTAACCTCGTTCAAGCGAGAGTGAAGGCCTCTACTTATTTCAAATAGGAGGTTAACCTCGTCTAAACGTGGGTGAAGGCATCTGGTTATTTCAGATAAAAGGATAACCTCATCCTAATAAGGACAAAAGCTAATCACGTCAGGAACAGGAGGAGGATCTCATCCTGACATGAATGAAGATCCTTACGAGGGATGTGAAGACCCCCAGTTTCCAAATTGAGGAAAGAGCTAATTTCCAAACCAAATTCAAAGACTCTTATTCATAAACAAGAAGGACAGACCTATAAAACAGCAGATCGGGGTCGTCATTTCAAAACAACACTACCATCAAAAATAGCACAAGAATAAGAAACGCTACAAGTATTAGATTAAGACAAGACAGTGAAGGAGCAAAAGGGGTATTATTCCATTAAAATGGAGTCCATTACAAGTGGAGGTCTGCAAGACTGATTACAAAAAAAAGGAAAGAAAAGAGACGAAGTCCTACTCGGACTCGGACTTCGGACTTTCGCCCCGGCCAACACAAGAGAGTGCTTTAAATCTTCTACCTTCTCCTCGAGTTCTCGCCTCGCTGCTAAACTCTCACCCAATAATTTTTGAGACCTTCGAAAGTCTTCTTTAGCCTCCCTCAACCTCTTCCTTAAAATGGCTGATTCGGCCTTAGCACCTTTCACAGCATTCTGTTGGTAGACCATCTATATTTTCAGTTATTGTAGCTCGGCCTTCTTTTTTTCATACAACTCAGAAAGGTTTCCTATGGTCCTCAGAGAAGCAATTTTCTCCGAATCTCTGCTCGAGCCAGCTTGAGCCCTGTCCGCCAACCATTGCCGAAGTCAAGCAATCTCTTCATCAGCTTTCTGAACTATTCATTGGAGTTCGGCAATTTGGTCGCTCCAGTCGAGCCTATAGCTATTATATGAGTCTTTAGCCATGCGCAGTTGATTCTGGAGCTCTGAGAATATTTTAGACCAGTCCTAACCGTACTCCTCTCAGTTGGTGGACCAAGCCGAGTTCCCCTCAAACAGTTGAATTTTCTCCCTTGCTGCTTTAAGTTCGACTTCAAGAGATGCTGATCTTTATGGTTAGAGCCCAAGACTTCTCGCTGGCACGTTTCTTGGTCTCTTCTGGTTCCTCAAATGATACTTCTTTGCAATATATTTCTTGAAAAATTATTTGGGTGATTGGCACAGACGGTTGATTTAGATAGTAGCTTCGGCATAATTCTTCTTAGACTTTTTGAGTTCATCCTCAGTCTTTTCCAGCTTTATTTTTAATTTGACGAACTTTCTTTTTCAAGTTTTTGATGTGAGTCTTCAAGGGGATACCTTGAGGCAGTGGATCCGCTTCAACTAGAGACTATGTTTAATGTATAACTACATCACGACACCAAGGTATGGCAAAGGAAAGGGATTCACTTTCATTAATTAAAAATGTCTGAGTACATGGAAGATAGAAGAAAAAAATACAGCTACCAAAAATCTCCGACCTTCGGAGGTAGGATAGTGGACGAGCTCGGCGCATTCTCGGCGGTCTCCGATTCTGGGGCAGGTTCAAAAGTTGTGGCAGTGCGTTTGGCAGTTGGAAGGTCGGCGCTAGGGGTTGGACGTTCCATCTCCTCGTCAGAGGACTCTCCCATCAGGAAACCGAGGTCAAGTTTGAGGAATTTCTTGGCCACGTTCCTTTGGCAAACTTCGAACCTCTTAATGAAGGCCTCTTTGGTGAATGCACTCTTGATATCTTCTAATTCCTCAGAAGCCTTGAAGTCTAGGATGGCTTGTTCTTTGGCCTCGCTTATCCGCTTCTTTCCTTCAGCAACTTCAGCTTCCGCCTTCCTCCTCTCAGCCTTGGAAGCCAGCTCATCCTTCATAACCGCCAAGGCCTATTCGGCACTTTTAAGTGCCCCTTGCAGACGTTCAGCCTCACCGAACTCTCCTTCTGCTGGCGATCAACCTCGGCCTTATATTCTTCGTGGATCTTCACAGCCTCCAAGGTCTCAACCCTCTGAATGTCGATCGCCTTGATGTTAGCGATCAATTGGTAACCCGCTTGTAAAACGAAGAAGTCAATTACATTACAGGAAGAGCACATGGATAAGTTTAAAAAAGAGAGATAGGACGGTTACCTCAAGAAAAGCGCCAAGAGAATCCTTTGTTCGCTGTTCAAGGTCGGTGTGGACGATCTTGTCCATGATATTCGGCAAGGTGCAACTGTTAATCAAAGACTCGATGACATTCCAGTTGTCGAAAGAAACATTTTCCCAATCTATATCATCGTTGCTGGACCCCCCGGAGTTGTGTCAAAACCATAACTTCTGGACGAGCGATTTCTTCCTTTTCTTCCCCACCTTTTTCTTTTCGGTAGGAGGCGCTGGGATTGGAACCTTAGCAGGTGGACTTGAAGTTGTTGGAGGCACTGTAACCTCGGGAATGGCAGCCATTTCGATAGGTGCGACCGAGCTCTGAGTGTCGACCTTCGCCCTCTTGGATGTCCCACTAGATGCGTTGCCTTTCCTTTTATGGGCTCGCAGTTCCTTGAACAAGCGCTACAGTTCTTCCGGAGTCATCTCCGCAACCATAGAAAAATCAAAGTTAGAAAAAAAGACAAGGAATAGCTAATAAGATGTAGATGTATACCTGGCGGGTTGAAAGGGCCGAGGCCAAGATTAAACAAGGTTTGGTCGTCTAGTAACTTAGACAGTAGAGGAGCTTAGTAGTCTCTTAATTTATTGGCCGAGTCAAGGTCTTCTCTTTTCAGTCTGAGAGCTCGATGGATCGAATCTCTCAGATAGCCCCAAGAAGGAAGTCCTAACTTTAAGGATGGGCAAGAAACAAAGAAGAATTTTTCTTCCAATTATGGATGAAGGGGCACCTTTAAGTAGTTCCTTCTTACCAAATTGAGGGGACAGGTACCACCAATCCTTAACGGAGGGGTGCCGCTTAAGGGTGAAAAAAATTTGTAATAAGAAGATTGTGAGACGGACTTCGGCTGAGAGACAAAGAGCTAGGAATTTTACAATGAATCTAAAAGAGTTCGGGACCATGGAAGCAAGGGCTATGTCAAAGAAACAAAAAAGTGCAACTACGAAGATAGGGAGAGGAAGTCTTAATCCAACATGGAGAGCTTCAGAATATAAACAAAAGCAACCCAGAGGAGGGGCGCAAGCTTGGCCACTTGATCTGGGAAGCTCTAGTTCATATTCCAAAGAGACCCCGTATTGAATTCTAATCAGTGAAAAATCTTCGGAAGACAGAGCAAGGAATGGTTTCAGGTACGAAGGTTGGACGAGGTGCTACTCTAAGTTCAGCTCTTTCCCTAGGGATGGGGTTTTAGGAGTTCGGACCGGATGGGCTCCTAGAACCGGTCGACCAAGAAATATCAGAAGATGTTTCGGATCAAATGGAGTCGGGAAAATCTTTTAAAATTGAAAGGAATGGACAGACAAGTCGAATGAATAGAAAGAAAACTATAGACCCCTCCCAAGAAATTCCTAAGTACCATAAAACAAATGAACAGACAAAGAATGCAAGAAGAAGGTTAGGAGACTAACCTAAACCGGTCGGAGGTTTCGGAGGACAGTTAGAAGAATTGAAGGTGAATGGAGGGGACATTGATGATCGGAGAGATCATGGAAGGAGATGGAATGGAGTGCTCAGACTGGAAGAGGACGAAGGATGGAGAAGAAAATGGGGAGAAAAAGAACTAGGCGAAAGTGGGAAGTTGGGAGAAGGAAGGTGCTTAAATAGCCAAGAAAGGTCAGAAGTGGTTATGATTGCATATCCTTTTCGCCCAAATCTCGTTCGCCGCATGTCCCACTCATCATGACTACGTCGAACGTCTAGCGGAACATTTATGGTGCCGTACACGAAGCTCCGTATCGGAAGAATTTCAAAAATAGAAGTCTTTTTGAAGTCATTCGGTATTAAGAAAACTTTGGCGCCAATCCAGAAAAGCCAAAATTTTTTATTTTTTGAGAGCGGGAAGCTAGAAAAGGACTTCGACAGTCGTAATTTTTGTACTCCATTCAAACTTTGAACTCGGGATTAGGGGAACAAGTGTTGGGGGTAAGATAGCTCCCGCCAAAGTCCAATCAGATGTCCGGCCTTGGTATGGTGCCGCCTATAATAGTGACAGTTAAGCCCGAACTCCAACCGAGCTATCTTCCCATCCTGATCAAGTCCAGCGAGGTCGACTTTCAGTTATTGTATGCCAGACAATCTTCTCAATGACAATCGTTAGCCCTCTTTTAATGACTGTGGAGCTTGTTAAAGGCATGACGAACTTCGGCCTGATGAATTTGAGCAGTGAAAAGAGTCGCCAGTCTAACTGATTCTGATCTTTGGCTCAAAATAAACAGCAGGTCTCCATCAATTATAGAATCTTGGCACAGCCTGATCTTGCCTGGTGGGCGATCTTGAAGGCGGTCGAATTCTTTCACTATAGATAGTAGATCTTCCCAATCTCACACCATGGACTTTGACCAACCGAATTCCTTTCTAGCCGAATTCTTATACCAAGGATATCGGATGGACGAATTTAAGTCAGCAGGAGGATCTCACCATCGACATAAGTCCGATCTTTAACCCAGGATAAGCAGTGGTCACTTCAGAACCAACGAATCTCAGAATCTACCTATCTTGGCTTCAAGTTAGTCTCGGATCTCCGCTATCCCGATCGAACTCCTTTATGAAAGCCTAGCCTTAGTCCTCACTAAAGAACCTATCGTCCCCCTCTAGCCTCCCGTCCGAGTGTCCGCATCTGCTCTCGGCTGATCTTAAAGACGGTCGAACTTTTAAAAGCTGTCAAAAGCGATGCCAGCATAACCCAAGCTTAGAACTCAATTGCAAGTCCGCCATCCATTACTTAGAGGTCGACCTTCATGTTTGGCTAGTCCGACTTCGAGTTCTACATCTCCAATATGAACAGCTTGCCACCAGACGCAGAAATTCCCAACCTCTTTTCCAAACTCCAACAAATAAAATCCAACCGTCTACAAGTCGCGACAAACGATAACTCACTCTTTATAACAAACTCCACGTGGCCAGAACGGCCTAGTGATATTCTGTTATGACTGTCACCATTATTCTGTTACAAGCTCCGTTTATAAAAGAGACCCTCCAGATATGTTTTTCTCTCTAAGCTTTCCTCTTTGTTTTAATTGTCCTAGGTACTCTATTCCTTATTGGCTAGGAAACTAACTTGACCATCGGAGGATCCTGCCAGAGCCACCCACCTCCGGTTTAGATTTCATCTTGCAGGTCTCATCGGTGACCTCGTCTCTTCCAGCTCCAGTGAACTTTGGCGTTCATTCGTTTTCTGCACCAACACTTACCATAGGCATCAATTTGCAAATTAGCTTTGCTTCTTACAATGTATGTGTGTCTTTGTGGTTATATACTAAGTGGACGATGTAAAATTGCTTACTTTTCTTTTAGGTGATCAAAGTAATATTTTAAAATATAAAACATGAAAATCCGGAAAGATTGGGTATTGTGGTTGGTAATGACCGAGAGTCACAAAAAAATATGGTTGAATTATTCTATTCATAATTGGTTGATCAGGTGTACAATTGACCGCGATGTGTCTGGGATAATGATAACCCAAGGAGCAGGGAAGCATGAAGGGGATGGAAATCTTGTTTTATGGGAAGCCAGGTCTATCTAGTAAGTGCTATTTAAATTAAGTTGTTTTAATTAATGTCAAACGTTCAAACCACCATGATAAACGAAACATGTAGGAATTGCAACTCTGTACCAGAATGTACTATAAAATTTGGAAAAGGGACATTTATGAAGTAGATTAATTTTTGAAAATATCTGAATATATATACACCAAATAAGAAGCTAGAAGATGAAAACAAAGAAAAGTAGCTGAAGAGAAAATTGTACATGATCTATAGAAACATGTCGGCATAATAAATTGTTAATATTTGTTATCTTTAAGGCTTGTTTGCTTTATCAAGAATTGGTGTTGGAAGTAATCTCAGAAAAGAAAAAGGTGCATAGGAAGCAGGTGTGTGGCAAGTTTCTGAAGGGATTCCAAATGAGTGGAACACCCTCAGCAGAAGCTTTCTTTTACTAAGTTCCAATTTCCAGGGTTCTAAAAGGCTGCTGCAATTTACAAGCAGTTCGGTTATTGAAGAGAGCCTAGGCACCATGCAGCTTCATAGGTGAATGAGTAGGTAGTTTGTCTTGGATAATATTTAAATCTAAATAAAATTCTTGAAACGATGAAATTTAGAAAATCAGAAAGAAGTCAATAAAATTTAGAAAAACTAAGAGTTTGGAGTAGGAGGAGGACAAGAAGAGGTGGTGAAGGGAAAGAAGAGAGGAGCAAAAGATTATCTAGAATGGTGTCTGCTGCCATCTCTTGCGATCTTTGATGTCTGCTACCTTGTTCCATCTGGTCTATGCCATTCACAGATCACCATCACAGCCCGCCTCTCTGTGTCACAGCAGAGGTAGTGTTTAGCATTCAGTTGCCTTTGATCTTTGCAACTGTGCAAGTGTTTCAAGACCATATGCTCAGTTCACGCATGACCTGGCCCAGCCTGCTAAATCTAGTCACCTGCCACCATGTGCAGCTACATCCACCCGCATATTGCTACATTATACTTTTCTTATTTCTTGTTTCTTATATAATTTGATAATACATGCATCTTATTTAAACATGCATTGCTCCTGTATCAATTGTTTCTCTTGGAAAGATCCTAAATCACATGCAGATGACTTGTTTATTATGTCTTAGTTTATAGAAAATGAGTCCTGTGAAGTTCTGAGTAATTGTTTCATCCGTGATTCAGGCATCAGTTAGTTCAGCATAAAAAGATTTGTCTTGTATTAATAATTAGCCAAGCTTTAATGATATTTCTAACTGTTTCCTTCATAATATTGTCGACTAAATTGCGGAAAGACAAGAAGAGAAAATTGACCCCATACTTGACTGGGTACAATCTGAATTTGGGTTTAAGCCAATAGTGTACTTTAGCATCTTTTGGGGCAAGAAGGATGACGGTCTAGCTAAGGCTATCGAAAATGTTCTGAAGAACACAAGTGACTGTGAATTAGCAGAGATTGATGCAATGGCTGCTGCTGCACGTTCTTTTATCATTCCTCTAGGAATTTTTCAAGGGAGGCCGGGAATTGAGGAGGCCATTGAATTGATCAGGCTTGGAGAAGACTTGCAGGTTGGTATTATGCATTGATTTCTCATGTTTTTCTTTTGAGCGTATATGATCCATTTGTGCTCTTCATCTGTCGTCAGTTTTCACTTGTTCCATGTTGTTTATTTGTTCAGGTTGACAGATGGGGTATGGTTGCAGGAGGTCATGATGTTGATATTGCTGATCTGCTGGTGCAAATATCATCTGCTGTTGTGTTTCTTGAACTTTTAAAGAGACCATGATCTTTGTCTCAAATTTTCTGTTGTAAGGTGCTGATTGATTTATAACACTTGAATGGCTTCTTCGTTTTTGTTTCAGGCTTCTTATGATGTTGGTTCCCTGCTATATGTCCTGATATCTGGGATAATTTTTTTTAAAAGAAATAAATTAAAAGGTGCTGAGATTCCAAGTAAAATTCTGAGCTGTGCTTTGCTTTTTATTTTTGCGATCCATATGAAAATGTAAGGTTCTGCAGTTCTTCTGTTGTATCATGTCCAACATTTTCTAAATCAAAGGTTTGATCTCTTATGTTCTTGTTATTGAAACCTATCATAAAATTATTTTCGGTATCAGTTAGAATTGTATATGTATACTTAGTTTCTGAATGAGAGGATGATGACAGTACAGAAGGATTTTTTTTTCCAAAAGAAAATTTAATATATGATACTTCCAAGGGCAACTGCTTGAATGTTTGAATATTGAAATCCTTCTTTCCATTTCCTTTTTCTTCCGTGCAAAAATGCATGTGCATCAAGGGTTGGAGGCATGGTTTGACCCAGTCCCCGTCAGCTATGCGGGATCAAACTGGAGAGAAACTGGCTCCTAGAGTGGGTGTGAGACCTCTGATCTCTATGTACTGAGCCATCTTGGTCCGTCTCCAGGACTGGTGTGGCTGGCATCCCTTTATTTTTGTTTTCTTATTTTTGCTCGTTTTCTCATTTCTTATTTTTGTTAATGGCTTCCATTTATTTTGTTTAAATTCATGACTTGTTTGTTTATGATATGTTTGATAAGTCTTTGTTTCATTTACATCTGGTGTTCTATATTATTATTATTATTTTTTTTTTCGATGCACCATTGCTAGTATTGGTACTAATAGTAGCATGATAAACCCAATCACTGGCTCGGAAAACTGATCCCGAACCATAAATTTTGACGGACAACTCCCAAATACTTCTGAACGGTGGAATAACAAAAAGAAGGATATCCTAGTGAATCGCTGGGATTCAAATGCGTCCTTGGTGTTGGGATGCGAGCATCTTGTTGGCGTTGTGACCTGATATTAGAAAGATGCATTGTCCTGGGATGGGGACTTGAAATTAATGCATGCTGTTAGATAGGAGGTGGTGGTTGACATCATGTTAAACATTTCCACAAATCCCAAGACCAAGACAATTAGATCTGTGCCTGCAAATGCTGCCTAAGCGATTCTAGGAATCACCGTTCCCTCAAAAATAACTTAAAATTTCTCTCGAGAGGACATCTACTTTTATGCTTCTAGCATTAATAAAAAGAAAGAGTCGAAAGATCTTCGTAAAACAAATGGAGACAAGTTGATCCAATCACATGCTTTGCCTCATTCAGCTATTATGTTGGTAAATATCCTCTTAATTCTTTTGCTTCAAAACTTCTTCTATTACATCAGCTTGACCGTGACCACCTTACAAGAGATTTACTTTTGAAATTCTACATGTTCTTCTGCTATCGCACATCTTAAATAGAAGATGGTGACCATGTCTTCTGTTAATCTTGATTTTGTGATGGTAAATATCAGATTAACATTTGTGCAAGATATTGGGTTTCTGGCTTTTATCTCTAGGACCTTAAATGGGAAGCAAAATTCTCTCTCTAGAGGAAGAGAGAATAGGGAAGAACCAACAAATAGAATGTTATATGGTGGCAATCTGGTCAAGATTTGGAACATATCTAACTTACAAAATGATCGTGATTATAGGAAAAATCAGTATGGTAGGATTATGAGCGTGGTCGAAAATATGGTTCCTCTAGCATCCATTTTTCTCGCTTTTTACTTTTGGCCACCTCATTTTGTTGACTTCCATCAAGAAAAGGTCCGAGGGACAATTCCTCGACACTACAATATTATGGACCACTATAAAATGTACAATTAGCAAGATTTTAATATTTTGAACGTTCTAGTTGAGCGTAAAATTGACTTATTTTATTATTAATCAAGATCCCAAAGAAATGAAATTGAAATAATTTAGATTTTGATCCAGAATAGTAATTATTGATTGCCCTTGGTACGTCTACGATACGAACCATCAGCGAAAGCATCATCGGGGAAAAAAAATGTGATACTCGAGTTGGTAAATGCTAGATGCTTAAAAGGGCCTTGAACACTTGAATGTAATTGTAAATAGCTGCATTATTAATGAGGATTAAAGTGCTAGCTCGCCGCATGAATGATATAGACCCTGTCAGGCAAGGAATGCCAAATCAGTTGGTACTTGTGCATACCGACTATATTGTACCATACCATACTGGTTTGTGTCCATATCTGGTATACCAAACCAGCTTTCATATTGGGCATACTGGCATTATAATAGGATGATATCGGTATGGGATCCGGTACAAAGATGGCGAACCTAGATGTCAGAAGGTCATATGCATGGTATTAAAGATGGTCATATATCTTGCAAGCTTGAATTGTCCGCGTCTCTTTGATATGAATGATAGAGGTTGATAAGCAGTGTGGATTTGCATCACGCTTAGATGGGCTAAAGTTGTGTTGGATCATTAAGAACAAACTTCTGAGAGGGTCGAATGTTCATCCCCAGTTTCTAGAGGATTTGAGGCCTTGATCATTATATCATGGGAATAATTCAAAATCTTCATTATGCATTAGATCAAAGGATTGTTTTTCTTTGTTGGGCCTTCCATGACAGGAATTCAATTAAATCTAGTCTTGTTTTCCTTGAAATTGGAACAGATTCATAGAAATGGAAATTGAATACCCTATATGATGAGAGTCTAGGACCTTTTGTGAAACTTGAGGGCTTGGAATCCATCAAGGGGCTTAAAGATGAGAAGGAAGTTCATCGATAATTTTTTTCATTTATAAATTGAATTAAGTTTTTTTTTTTTAATTTTTTTTATACGCTGTCATGTCTGTTTGGCTTTCACCTGGGAACATTTAGCGTCAAATATATCTGAAGATTAGAATCATATCCAACATTAGGTACATACAGACTTCTCCAAGTTTTCATGCCACCACCGGCAATAGATGCCTCATGGGTATGCGGCATTCCTACCTTTAGCATGCCTTCCTCCTTTTTATGCTGGCCTAATAAAGTTCTGCTATGATGCCATGGAGTAAGTGGGGCTGGTGAGATAGTGTAAGAAAAAGCATTTACACAGCTACAATATGTATTTTTACCGATTTAGCTTTTTAGTACCATTAATGTGTGGATGTAACCGTGCGATGCTCATCTTATACATTATTTGTAAGCAAGTTATGTATGTTTAAACGACAATAAGCACAGATACTCATGATGATTTATGATAACATATTTTTTAAAATTATCTGGAAATTTAGTATATTTGTTTAAAACTTGTCAGAAAATAAGATGAAACGGTATATTAAAAAAAATAAATAATGCAATAATACCTTAATTTGTTAGCTGCAAATGCTTTAACAAACTTTAATGTCAGATTTTGTCATTCTATATCTAGTGTTGGTGCAAAATTCCACAATATGGCTGTAGGGTTGTCCCAAGGCCATTACAAGAATTACTTGATAATCATGAAGTTTCTCCATTCATGAGAAAGAAAGAAGTACTTGTGGTGTTTTTTAAACCACATGTGACAGGTAAGTTTCAAGTACCCAGCATGACAATCTGTGATTGTTTAGAAACAGACGTATGAAACGCAACATTTTAAGTACCTTTCTGCATTGTTCCAACCTCAGATTCTTTTTCAATCATTTTTAGCTCCTAAAGAACAAATAAGGAATGGAGTTATCATGGTCACAAAGAGGAAGATTGCCCTTGTTGCAAATCCTTAGATTGTGTTTGATGGTTGGCAATCAAGCAATTTAAAATGGGCCCATTAGATTGTTGTATTTAGCATGTTTTTTTATGTGGCAATCCAAATTATCTTGTTAATCTATAATTTACATTATCTTTGGAAGAAATTGCTAGAAACGACGATCTTATAATAAAATTTTAGATAAAATTATTTTTAAAAAATCATAAAAAATCCATCGGTCAATCCTTCTCCTCTTTCGATGCCACTCGCAGCTCCTCCACGCACAAGCCCGATCTATGGCTCCTTTACATATATTTATATATATTATTATTACTTACATATATAAATACATTTATATATTATATAAATAAATAAATTTATTTATTTATATATTTATATTTATATTATATATATAATATTATTATATATATTTATGTATTATTTATATATAAATATTATATTTATATATATTTATATATTATTTATATATAAATATATTTTCATATATGATATATATATTTATATATTATTATATATAAAAATCATGGCTCCTCTATATATATATAATATATAAATATATATTTATATATAATACTATATATATATAATTTTTATTTCTCATTGGAAAGAAGAGCAATATTATTAGGGATATTTTAGAAATTTAATTTTATATTACTTGTAATCTGATTGTCATATCAAATATGTCAATCAAAATTTTTAATTATTTTACTATAATATTATCTATATGTATCAAATATAGTAATTAACATTATCGATAATTTGATAATGATAATTTATCTTGAAGGTAATCCATATTATCTTTTAAAATTGCCTGATGATATACCAAATCCAACGTTAAGGATATCTGATGCAACTGAATATGGAAGGACAGAGGAGCAGGATAAGGAATAAAACGGAAATAGGAGGGAGGGGGAGGACTAAAGAGGAAGGTGGGGGAAAAATGGAGAAATTAGGGGCTCGTTGGCTCACCCTTTATCAAATGTGCTAGCTGACTTCGTAACCAAAAGAAAAAAAAAAAAATAAGGGGTTTACTTCAACCACCAAGTGTAGGAAGTAATAACTGAGGTATAAATGAGAGAAATGCATAAGGTTTAACATCCAGCAGAGTGCCCTTCAACTACCAACAGTCAAGGTTGTAGCAACTACCTTTTAAATTGCAACAATTATAGATGATATTTAGAATCCTTAAGAACGAATTGGAAGCTCTCCTCATGAAAAGTTAGAAATCCCCCTCCAGACCTAACCTTGTGAAAAGTGCATATTTTTGCTTAATATGTATTTTCATTTTTTCTCATCATTTCCATGTTTATCAATAAGATTAAGATTTTTGCTTCTTGAATTTTTTTTTTTTTCATATTCACCCAAATTTCCCATCTAGTTCCATTGGCTTCATCTTTGTTATGTAGCAAAGTAGTCCATTAGTCAATTTGAAATTTTAGCATGTGGCTTCAAATTTCAATTATAAGAATGTGGGATATTGTGATGACATTGTCCAAATAGATCTAGGCATGCTTCGAAACCTAGTTCAAGCCCAAAGCAAGGACAAAAGAAAAAGGGTCAAAGAAGACTCCCATTAGGAGTCTTCTTCCTTGATGGACTCTTGGTCGGAGTTGAAAATTAGAAGGGAGTTTAACTCCTCTCCCATAGCTCTATTTAAAAGAAGAAAGCTTTTTCCGATCTCCTCATCAAGAATCAAAGCTCTGATTCAATGTTTTGCTGGTGTTTTGGGTTTATCTTCACTGAATGCAAGCCACCACCATCGGGTGCTAGAGGCAAAGGATGTAGTCGTCTTGACAAGAAGATGTTTAAAGTTGGATATTGCGATATGATCTATTAATTAAAGATTTTGAAAATTTTTTTGAAATTATTTAGATTTGTTGGAGAACATGTGAGATAAGTAATTCTTTATTTATTTAGATTTATCAATAAATTATAGAATATTTTTTACATTGAATTATTTATGATTTATAAATCTGATGCATATATTTTGAATCATAAAATATGTATTTTTTTTTAAAATATTAAATAATTTATGATTAAATATATTAAATTTGATATGAATCATACCAATTGATTTCAATGTCGTATAACTTTATGAATTATTTTATTTAAAATATGAAAGATGTTTTTGAGAAAAAAAATTTACTGATTTGAGATAGATTTGAACTTGTAGTCTGACTAGGACCCTCCTAACGGAAGTTAAACACTTATAATTTGATACCTGGGATAATTAAATGCTGACAGTATAATAGAGATCACTTTTTGCATTGACAATTATTGCTACCATGGCCTAGGTGATAGACATCTTTGGCAATGACAGGAAGTCGCTGCAAGAGGTGCTGTAGCCAAAGATATTTGCAGCGATAATATGTTGCTGCCATGGAGTGTCTACGGCAGCGACAATTAACATTGCGAAATGATGAAATTTCGCTGCCTTAGAGTTGTGGACACCTGCATTGCTTTGCCTATTGCGGCAATATTAAATTGCTGTGAAAGGTTAGACTTGAGACAATGTCGCTATAAGCCATATTCTTGTTTTTGGCTGTGATATTTTGTCGCTGCATTACGTCTTGCTGTTCATTTTTATTTTGTGGCTGCCTTAAGTTTTTTATTTTTTTTAAATATCATTTCTATCCTGTTATTTGCTTTCCACCTAGAGCAGGTATATATTACAGAATATCAACATTAATCCAAAAGGACAATTTAGCGGTCAAATATCATATATATCCAACATGATCCAAGAAAATATAACAAAAGCCTTTCAATTCATAGCAAACTCTAAGTCTATAATTCAAAATAGAAGATGTCATCATTCAAAATAATTTTAGTCCAAAACATCAAAAGTCTTCTAATTGATAGAAAATTCCAAAGTCTTTAATATTTGCCTTTCAAGAGCTATTAGCCTGCATATAAACAACAAATAGTTAAAAAAAAACAAAGAGATGTCATTAGTAAAAATTTTAGAGCACTTTACTAAGGGTATATAAACAACATGCAACAACAGTAATGAGAAAAAAATATGCAAGAGCAGATTTTGTTATGCAGAAGGCTATAGCTCAAAGTTACTGAACTAAGCACCAGATTTGGTGCACTAATTAAGTTTATTCTAGAATTATCACATTGCCATGAAGGAGGGCAGCAACAGTAGCGCAAGATTTACAATTAAATAAAGCAAATAGTATACGAAGACAGAGATATATGTCACCCTAACATAGAAATTAGAATTTTTATGGGCAGTTACTATTTGAGATGGAAGGTAGAGCTATTTTAATTCTAAATTCTAATAAATCTTGATTACCAAGCATCTTTTTGCAGGTTTAATTGGATCAACTTCAAGAGTTTTCCTCAAATCATGAACTGACCAGCACCTTAGGCCACTATATGAATCAGCTGATTTTCTTTTACAAGTGCACAGATAATTAAGAATGCCATATTAATTGCAATAACTACAAGGTGATAATGACTACCCTAAGTAGGTGATCTACATAGTTTTTCTTTTCTTCCTATTTTCCCTCCTAGACATACAATCTTATATGGATAAAAATTTCTGAAACAATTGACTCAAAAACTGTAACTCAATGTATCAAAACTGCGAGGAAGAAGGAAACAAAAATATGCAAAACAAAGAAACATATTGTGCTCCTTTTCTCTATATGCCTTTCTATCTTTCCTCGTTAACTAAAGGTACAAGATAGAATAAAACCTTTTTAAGAATGCATTTTGAAGATTGTTGTAGCCACACAATATAAAATATAATTGAATATATTGTAAGACTCAATCAGAGCCCACTATGCATTTTGAAGATAGTTGTAGCCACCAGCCAGCAAATGCACTTAATCATATAACACAATTATAAACAGCTCAATGTTAAAGAATAATTATTATCAAAGCTTATAACTCTCTGCCGACCACTTCTGCAAATCAGGTTAGAAAAAAACTAATTTCTTCATAGTAAGGCTCAATCAGACCCCACTAAACATTAGCGTTAATGCAAGTCCAAAAGACAACTCTTTTTAACATAATAGCATGAAATGGAACCAAAATAATCTCTCATCTTTAATAAGGAGTCTGAGAATTCTGTTGTGACTTCTATCCCTTGTTCTAACAATATGATTCCCAATCCTAAACATTAATGAAACAAGCAACACTCTGGAATAATTTCTAATCTTTAATAATTAATGCCAGTTGACAAATCATTTTTAACATGTAGCATGGATATGTAAAATAGATTTGATACGGTAATATGGTCATAGGAGAAGAGAAGAGAAAAACATATATATCAAATTTGATATTCTATTCCTATCACATACACATATATGAAAAACAGATTCATAAAGACTAGCAATATGGTCATTTTTAGCTATTGGATCACTGCCTTCTTGTAGTGAACCAGACAACTTCAGTTCATGGTAGATAAATAACAATAATAGCAGATTTGGATCAGTCCAGCTACTTAACCATTGGCAACAGGCAAAGCTTACTGTGTTAACATTTGCTTGGCCGCCTTGACTACCATTAGCATTAGAGCATAAGCTAGATATCATATTTAAAACACCAAGAGTAAGTCCAGCCTGTGAGGAAAAAAAAAAAAGAAAAGAAATTGCGACGTAGAAAATTAGTACTTTAACAAAAATAATAGAACATATTTAGGTCATTTGAATTTGAGATACAAGAGCTTGAATGGTAGCTTGCATTTCTTCTTGGCCTCCATTAAATGAGCCTCCATTTCCTCCCTTTTTTTTCTTTCCTCCTGCATTTCTGATAAGAATTAAGCCTCCATTCATTCTCTTTTTTCCCGCTCTGCTCGAAGTTGCTCTTGAATGCCTAAAACATGCTTAGATGTGGATGCACTCACACCTGACCCACGACCGTGACAATAACCAAAACTTTCTCCAATAATAGTGACAAACAAAGCACTTACAATCTGGTCCTTGTCTACCCTTTCCCTTTCTTCCTACTGTAATTGTCAAACTTGTTCGTTCACTAATTCAGTCACTTTGTCCTAAGTGAAGAACAATCAAAAAATTTTAGACATGAAAACTTGCTTTAATATTAGAACAAAACTAAAATATTACTCTTGAAAAAAATAAAACTTAAAAGATTACATTTAGTTCCCCAGAAGGCTTATCAATGCATTCTCCATTTTTTCTAATATGAGTAAGCTCCCATAATTTTTGATAATTTGGCTCCTTCCCTATATCAAGATCTCTCTAACCACATAATAACAATATATTAGACCTTATAAATATCAAATGACACATAATAATATGTTAAAACAACCATATGATAAACCTTACCGCATCATGGCTAATAGCTTGGAAGGATTTTCTACCACAGACATGATTAATCACTTGTCTTGATCTATTGGATTTGTTTCTTTCACTTACTTTCTGCCACAAATGCATTAGACTATGAAGTACCACTATCTTTTCTTTAACAATATCATAAAAGTGCTAATATGATGCCTTTGTCTTTCTTGAAATTTCAAACAGCAAAAAAATTCAGATTTGCATATGTTATGGAATACCTGAAACTCTAGACTGCTAAAATAATCCACCAAGAATTTCCATTCACTTGCATCAACTTAAGTAGGTTGGTTCTTGAGGCATTCATCTTTAGTTTCAAATTGTAGGTAATAGTCATGAAGCCTACTATGTCTTAAACGATATAATTGATTTGCCTCTTCTAGAATTGTAGCCCTAATATGTGGTGTACATTTAAGATTAAAAGTATCATATAGTACTCAAACCAGAAATCTTATGTTCCTTTACATTTACACAATGACCTATGTTAGAGGCATATGCATCTAGAAACTTCACATCTTTAATGATTTAACACAATTCAGTTTGCTCTTCTTTTGACATTGTATATCTTGCAGGGTCAATGTCAAACCTATCACCATGTCTTTTTGGATAAAGTGGCTTCATTATTCCCATAAGTTGTAAATCTAACTATGCTTTAAGACTATCCTTTGTTTTGCCATCAATATCTAATAATGTCCCAACTACACTATCAGATATGTTCCCCTCGATGTGCATTGAATCTAAGTTGTGCCTCAACAATATAATTCTCTAATATGGTAACTCAGAGAACATGCTTTTCTTCTTCCAATTATGATGCAAGTCTTTGCCTCGCTTTCGTTTCCTTGTGATTTTACCAAAAGTCACTTGTGAGAATGTACTGTATTGAGCAAGCACTTTATCTCCTGTTAATGGCCTCGGCTTGAGCCTTTCTTCTTTTTTTCCATTGAACAAACTCTTATTCTTATGCCAAGGGTGATCATCAAGTGAGAACATACAATGTCCCATGTAGCATTGCTTATTGCCATATTTTAACCAACAGGAGTCAGTTTCTGTATGACAACATGGACAAGCTAATTTACCTTTAGTACTCCATCCAGACAACATGCCATAAGCAGGAAAATTATTAATGCTCCATAATATAGCAGCATGCAAATGAAAATTTTGTTGTAATGATGCATCCTATGTAACAATTCCCACATCCCACAATTCTTTTAATTCCTCAATCAATGACTGTAGGTAAACATTGATGTCATTTCCAGGCCCCTTTGGCCTAAGAATAAGAATTGATAATAAAAAATTCGGTTGCCTCATGCACTCCCATGGAGGCAAATTGTATGGAATAAGGACAACAGGCCACATGCTATAAGAACTGCTTATATACCAAAGGGATTAAAACCATCAGAAGCAATATTCCTAACCTTACACTACGTGCCTCAAGCCAAAGAATCTGGAGGATGTCTTAGAACTCCATCATTAACTTGTTTATCCCTATGCCATCTCATATTCTCTACTATTTTTTTTGACATAAACAATCTTTGCAACCTTGATTTCAATGGAAAATATCGAGCAATTTTATTGGGGATCTTTTTCCTCTTTCACTTGTTCACATCACCGTTTCCAGGATTTACTTTCCACCTACTTTCTCCATAAGTTAGGCATTCATCCAATTTGTATATTCATGCCTAAATAGTATGCAATCATTAATACATGCATCTTCTTTATATAATCAAGCCTAAGATCCTTTATTGTCTTCTGTGCCTCACAAAAAGAGTCAGGAACAAGATTTCCTTTAGGGAGGAGTCTTTTTAAGAATTTTAGTAATCTGTCATAAGAAATGTTACTCCATCCAATATGACATTTTAATTCTAGAAGGTGTATAGCAAATGACAACTTTGAAAACTCACAATCTGGATACATTTTCTTTTCTGCATCTTGTAGCAATTTATAGAACCTTTTGGCCTCTTCATTAGGTTCTTTAGGATCATGGCCAAATGTCACCTCATCAAATGCTCCATTCATGTTTTCTATAAAACTACCTCTATGTATGTCATGCAACATTAGAAGCATTTGAGCATCATCATTCATTTCATCATTTACTTCATTATCAGAATCACTATCATCATCCAATGAATCTGAACTTTTCCAATGAAAGATCCAATGTGTGTAATGTGGTACCATTCCCCATTGTAGTAAATCTCCCTTGACATCATCTCTTGATTTATACTGAATGTTGTTGCATTTACAGCAGGGGCATTTAATTTTTTCTCCAACACTTGGATTAGAAATTGCATAATCTAGAAAGATGTCAATGCCCTTCAAATATTCAGGGTGTCGCTTATCTTTAATATGCATCCAATTCTTATCCATGATAAAAACTTTAATATGCATCCAATTCTTATCCATGATAAAATTACTTGTTCAGGTGGAAACAACCATATATTTGAAATGAATCACTCCATGCTAAAATATGTTTTTCCCACACAAAGTAGAATATAAGAAATATTGAAATGAATCACTCCATCTCATGCACATTCCTAAAATAAAATCAACAAGTGGATAATATGGTCCTTTACCAGATTAGATAATGTTGCTTGTTCAGGAGTCTTTTCTTCTCGAACTCGAACTAGACATGGAAACCGAAGAGAAATGCCCTTTATCAAGAGAAGATAAAGCATTAGGTTAAGTTTCAGGGACTAGTTCTTATTAAACAAACAATAAATACATGAAAGAAAAGCAAAAGGAAAGATCTAAAAACTTCATTTGTTGAGAGAATATTCTCACAACCTTATCCAAATCTACTATGCCAACTATAGCATGATGGATAGGGCTAATGGTCAAGTCAATAGCTTTTACCTCCCACACCTGGATGAAAATAAAACATCTATTAGGTTTGAGACTTGGTGTATACAAAATAAACATTGAAACAGAACAAACTAGTATAAACTAGAGCACATTCAAGACACATATATGGACCGGCCAAAAAAAACGATGCATATATGGGGTTCAAGTTGAAGTCTTCAACATTTTACAGGCACAAACGAGTAGCATGCTGGTAAAAAAAAAAAGAAAAGCTCTTAGAAATGGAGAACACAATTCCCCACCTCTAATAAAAAAATAAAAAAAAATACAAACAACAAGAAGTGATTGGAATGACAGAATGCAGGTCTCTTAATGATATATACATAAGTGATGTTCAGTACCATTAGATGAAATGGTCTAGGATAATTACATATAGACATAGCTAATCTGGTTTATTTCATTGGCTGCAACATGGACACAATTCATTAAAGATTAGCAGAGAAATTTTTGCCCATGCCATATATACATTTAACACCATATGCAAGAGAAACATTCTCATTTGATGACTGATATGATTGATAACTAAATTGATTAAATTGATAAAAATACCAAAATCTTGTACACCTCAATAAATGAGATCCAAGCAGTTCAGGATATCAATGCCACAGAAGTTTAAGACTTCTTGCTTTTAGAAGTAGTGAGTACAAATGTACAGCTAGTGAGCTACCTTATTTATTTTCCTGCTTGTTAATTTTTATGGTGTATAATTCAAAGAATGACTATTTGACTCGGTCTTTTTCACTCAATGCCTTTACTTCATGAATCACCTTTTTTTACTTGGCCCTTTATACTATAGCATTCTATCCCTATCTATCTCTATCATAGGTAACCCTATTACTTTCCTATCATTTTTTTTTATTTATTTTTATCACAGCTAGTTCTCACTAGTAATGTAGACTAACAACTCCTTCAATAATCTACTCTTATAATAATTAGTAGTTTTGAAATTTATAACACCAGTGACATTAACACTTAGCAATACTGTGTATAACCTTTGGATTTGCAAAACATCCCAAAGGAATTCTAGATCCATAGTCTATAAAACATACTCCACCACCTGGGCAAACAACGGCATTACATGGTTTTATAACCTAGATAAATGCTGAAGCTTATAAGAAAAAAACAAGTTACTTAATCACAGTCTCTCATTTTTGTAAAAGCATAACATATTCTAGAAATTCATCACAATGACCCCACACCCCCTAGAAATGGCTGTTTCTCACCAGACTCTGCTTCCCATCTTCTATATTCCTAAAGCTCATCTATTACTACTACTCTCCTATCTTGATAACTTCATGCCTTGCTACAAGGACACGGAAATTATGAGTTCTACCCAGAAGAAAAAATTTGGGAGTTCATTTGGAAAAACATATAAGAAAAGGAATAAGGATTGATAACACCTTTAATGACCATTAATTTGCAGGCAGAGATGGTTCTAGAGCAAACAACATATTAAATTCAATTTCAGAAAAAAAAATTAGGCATCAGGTTTTGGCCATTCTTTTCTTCAAAAATTTAAAAAAATACCAAATATTTCTGAAATGCTCATTCCAACTCTATACAGAGCACTCAATTATGGTAGAAGACAAAAGCATTGACATATCATGTGCATGCAATACTGAAGAAGTGTGCAAAAGAAAATACGTAGGGGCTCTAAACCTAATATATTAGAAGAACTTGAATCAGAGAAACTGCAAACCAAAAACCAGAGATTTAATAAAAATTAGAGAGATTTGTTCTATGCCCTAACCCAATTCAAGAGAGATAATAAAAAATTAGAGAACAAAATCAGTAGAGACACTCACCTCAACCAAACAAATGCACCCAAGCAAACACCACAGAGATTAAAGGAAAGATGAGCTGGAAATCAAGCTAGAGCAGACGAGCTAGAATCAACGTTTCTGAAGAGAGTTTTTGCTCATTTGGTCTTTTGTTTTCTGAGTGGAGATGAAGTCATGAAACAAAAAAAAAGAGAAAAAAAGTTAACCCAAGAAAAAAGTTCGCGCATTGTTTTTTTTTTTGGACTTATTGCGCCTTGTTTATTTTTCCTTTGGCTATAAAAATGTTATTTTGTTGCCAAAGCGTCACTGCCTAAAATATACTTTATTGTAGTGTGGTACTATAAGATTCTTACTGGTGAGATGATTAAATATTGGTACTAGTAGGGTAGTTAAATATTGATACTTTGATATCTTGATAGTGGGGTTTGTATGTTAATAATTCGATATTCAATATCCTACAGTGGAATGATTAAATATTGAGAATCCGATATCCTGTTAATCAGGATTGTGCCTCAGTGTTTTAATATCTTATCATTGTGGTTTATATAGTGGTATTTTATTTAGTTCATGACTATCGAGATGAAAGTAAAATTTTTAAATAAATTAATTAATAATAAAATTTGAGATTACATTTACATACTTATTATTTGGAAGGTATTGTATATGTGAATTGAATTTTGAATTAACATACCTTACATGCTTATTTTTAATATTTTTTTATTGATGGATTATTTAGCTAAAAATGTTCATTGTTTATTGGATTGTCAAGCTTATTATTCTCTCTTTCTTTTTTAGATTAAGATGTTTAGTTTTAGACATGGATACTACTTGGAAGTAAGAATAGAAGTGAGATTTGGCACCATCAATATTATTTAAATTTAGATCTATTGTTATTAGTTGAGATTTATCAGTTAAGATTTATTTGATGCAAATATTTTTAAATATATTTATTAGTTGACTTTGTTAATTGAATACCGATTTTTAGTTATTTAAATTAAATCTACTGCATTATGTTTGGAATGTCTTGCATATTTGTAGAGAAAATTTTTCATGAGCATACGATAATTATCATGATCCTTTGCTCGTGATCTCGAGTCACGAGCATGACAGCTATACTATTATATTCTTTCAGCTTTAACATAAACGAACACATGGCGACTAAGGCTTTTAAGTTCGGGCCATAATTAATCCAAAATTAATCTAAATTTTTGGTATTGTTCAGTTTTGAACAATTTTGGCGAGTTTCGGCATGTATAGGTTTCATCTGAAACCGACTAGAAGCTACCATTTCTAATTTCAAAAGTTGATTGCTCAGGAAGATTTTATAAACATCAAGGTACCAAATAATTGTAATGCCATAGAATCATTGGTGTAAAAATAAGATAATGGACAAATTTTTGCTGTTGTAAATCATTAGAATATAGCATTAAAGATGCTTGCAGGAAATCATGATAAGGTCGTTTATAATAATCCCTAGCTAACCATCGGTTAACCAGTATTTTGAAATTCAACAATAGTTATGTGGCAAAGTCTCCTTGATGTCACCATGTCACCATTTATTTAGTTTATAATGACAGAAAAGGTGATGCATAGAAAAATTGTAGATTTGTTGTCCAAGACTCCTATGCAATTGGCTTTATGATGCAAGGTACATTAATCTATGAAGAGATGTATCATTTGGCTGTGATGATTGTTTAACAAGAACTTGCCTTTAAAATAAGATAATTGCTATTGTAACAATAATGAAGTTGAATTAGCTTAGTGATGGAACCAATAGGTGTTTGTAGCACTTTTGGCCCTCTTGCAGTGAATTTGAGATACCAATCCTGAGCTTAGGTGAAATTGTCTCAAACACATCATTGAAACGCTACTAAGTTGCATGAATAGATGAAATTCCGTAGGACTAAATATCCGCAACTCTCCTATCTGTCATTGATCAGGTAGTGATATGGACCAACAAGGGACAAGCCAAAAACAATTTTGGCCCTTGGCTCTTGCTGGTTCTTTTTCTTGGTGGTTGATTCTTTTCTCAAGGCATTAGATGTCTTCTTCTCTGGTATCATGAGCAAATATGGTAATATATACTTGTTTTATCAATTATGGCAAAATGTCCAGGAGATCCTGAGAATGTTGATTTTTGTTGCATTTATATGAATATTTATTAAACCACAATTATTTAGCATGCCTATCATAAGTAGTTGTTCACGTCAACAGAAGAAATTGGTAAATGTTTTAAAAGTTGTCATGCAACTCGACAGATATCTATCACGTGATCATGTTAATCTATTAAATTGTAAAAGTAGCGTGATATTCTAATCCCATTTTTATAACGAAAAATGATTATCGTATTGTAATTAAATTACTTAATATTTTATGCAACGCCTATCAAGTTCTAATCCTTTTTTTTAAAATTTAAAGATACGTCAAAAAAAAAAAAAAGGAAAGAAAAAACGGAATGATCTGATATTTATGATCATGAGAGCTTATCTGTTCACCTATTCACCATATCGGATTATCATGGTTCGCTTTTTTATTATATTATCAAGAAATAAAGATACTTGGTGAGTTGAATAGCCAAATTAGATAGCTAAATCTCAATAATTGTGCTTGAGAAATCCCGTAACTTCGACCGGAAATGCATTACCTGTTCATTGTGCTGAAAGAAAGCTAGCACGTACACATTGACTCAGAGAAAGAGCAGCAACTTTTAGATGCTGGCATTTCACGCTGTGCTCATGTTCTATTTGATACTTCAACTAATTCCTTACTTTGCCGTCTTTTCTAGTAATTCCCTTTCCACTCATTTCCAGTCCGGTTTATTTAATTGTCATGCTCGTGCTTCCAAGCGTTGAAGCTTTTTCATTCCGGTAGGTGCACAACAGTATGATCTGAAGAGGTTTCGTTAATCGAGGATGTGAAGCTTGGCGAGATCAGGAACGTTGCTCTCTTGCGCAGCTCAGCAGCAACCGGCACGAGGCAAAAGCTAGACGAGTGCGGCGATTGATCACCTGTTGGAGATGTTAATTCGCTGTCCGACTCATCAACCTATACATCACCGATCTTCGATGAATATCTGTCGATATAATGATAGAAACATCGATGCGTTACCATCCGATGAACGTGCAATTCGATAAATCGACTAACTATCGATCAGAAATTTTTGGACGACTGTAAATCATTCCTCCAATTATTGCTCGGTCTCAAGTCTTTCGATCGATCGATCATCGATCGGTAAAAAATCAGCCGACGGACGATCTTTCGGTACAGAACTAACTGATCGACAATCGATCGGTACAATATCAGCTGACTGATGATCCATCGATATAAAATAAGTCAATCGATCGATGATCGGTCGGCTCCAAATCAGATGACCGATCGACGAAAGCTCTCCAAATAACCTATTCGGCTCCCGATCAATCCTACAAAATTGCCTCCGAGAAGAGCGAGCGATGATGATTAGTGGGTAGTTCTAATTACTTACCTACGATCACACTACATTGAAAAAAAAAGGACCCATGTACTCAGCGGTTATCACATCTATAAAAGGAAGGTAATCTGGTCAATTTGGTAAGACACATCTAATACTTTTAGAGCAATCTCTTTGTTCTTAGATTCCTGTTTGATCAGTCTATCCTACTAACTTAAGTATTGGATCGAGGATCCCCACTGCAGACTTATTTTTGCAGAATTTTTGGTGTTGATTCGCAGCCGCAAATGAATTGACCGCAACATCACCTAAATCTTTCTTAACCATATATTTAGAACCAAATATTGACCTACTTAGTTTTGGAACCAAATATTTAGAACCTATTTTCTTTCTTTTTCCCATTAGCAGGAAGGCATGAAGGGATAATGGGATAATTTGCCATATTTCGAAGGCTTATAACCTACTTAGTTTTGGAAGTCGTAAATTGGTGAAAATAGGCATTTCCTTTAGAAGAAAGAATATTTAAATAGACCTTAGCCTCTGCTTGACCTATTCTACCAGATATAACAGCATCAAAAACTTGATATTTGTAAGGGGCAACCTAGCGTACGAAGCTCCCTCCATTGGAGGGTATGGGGAGGGTCAGACGTGCGGCATCTTGCATGTTGAGAGGCTGTGTCCAGGTCCTTTTTAGCAAGGAGATGAAATCTATTTGGAGGACAAGTAGTGGTTATAGCTTGAAGAGGAAGAACCACTCACTCTATAAACAACTGGCAGACTATGGTAAAGATCGGGGAGCAGGTTGCACTTCTACTTAAGGTAGAGGAAGAGGTGGATCTCATCTGCTCATGTTCTTTAAGCCTTGGACCACGAGCCGAGGGTGTTTGTACATTGTTGATCTTCGTGGGCGATAGAATGGTGACCAGTTAGGCAGGCCCATTCCATATGGTTCCATTTGCTTTAAATGCATGGGCAATACTTGCTGCACCACTCATGGTATGGTATGGCATGGCGCACCACGCATGATGATTGGTACTCACATGAGATCCACGTGGACTCAAAAGTAAAAAAAAAAAAAATTTTTTTTGGATGCTGCATGCCGGCTCCGTGCGACATCAATCACCATGCATAGTGTGCATCATGCCATGGCGCACGTGATGTACCCCATGCTAAACTGCATGCGGTATAGAAAATATTTCCTAAATGCATTCATCCCTGAGCTAGCTCGCTACAACTAAGTGACTTTTCCTTTTTCTTTTAATAAGCACAAGCCGCCACCACTCCAAAAGGACATCGAGGTTTCTAACCCGTTAGACCTGCGCCATAAAAGAAACCCTACCAAGGCCAGCCTATTGTGACCTTAGTGCCATGGGTAAGGTTGCTCCATTGCAACCTAATTTTCATGGTTTAAAATATGAAAATAGTTTATCCAGATGCAAGGGGAAGTCTACCTTCTTAGATTGTGCATGATGAGAGCATTGTTAATTGGGTGTCCTTTCTAAGGAGTTAGTATGTGTATTGTTTTTTGGCTTTATGTTGACTAATACTTTTTTCGATAATTAGGAAAAAAAATGTATGCTTGTACTATAAAGTTTAGGGTTACTAGCAATTGAGTTATCCATGTTTAGCTTGTGGTAATTTGGTCGATAAAGTTGAAAAATCAAGAAAAATGAGGAAATTGGATAGACAAAGCTTACGCATGATTGTCATGTGACTGCACATGACCTATAAATGATATGACTTGGCAAATTAAAGACTAAAGCATCACTATCCTTTGTATTAAATATTTCATTTGGCATCTTATTGATGTTAATAAAGTTGCAAGGTGGTAGTTTGGCCCTTTTTATATTCCTTGTCTAGTATTTCGAGAGGAAAGAAAGAGGAATGGAGATGGAAAGGGAACAACAAAGAATGAGTATTTCATTCTAGGCATGAAATGAAAGTTTCATTCTTTATTACGATTTTGGTTTCTCCTATGATAGGAATACTAGTATTTAGCTGTAGTTTGGCCTCTTTATTGACAAGCAATGTTCCATCTTCATATTGATGCTCTTCTCCTTCTGAGAAGAGCAATGCTGATCATCCAAAATGCAAATGTGATGCCTTTGTTTGATAGTGGACCGATGGACTAATGATAATCCTGATAGGAGGTTTATAGGCTATCCTAACCATTATTTAAGTATGATTTAATAAAACTAAAGAATCTATTTGTCAAATGTGCATCCTTATTCAGTTGTTGAATGGAATGATTGTATAAGATGAGAAGTCTTATTGTAGGTATTTCAATTGGACAGAACCTCTCATACGTTCTTGTTCAATGGTGGTTGTTGTTGCTGAAAATTATATGCTTCGGGAGCGAAGTAGTTAGCTTCTCACAGGAATGTTGGAGTGACCTGCAAAATAAGTCCAAGCTGAAGAATTTGACTCCAGTGAGGATCCTCCGATGCTCAAGTCAGTAGAGAACAGTCAAGCAACAACGGATTCTCTAAGAGAGATTTCTTTTCTTACTTGGGTCCTCAAGATTTATGGTATTTGTAGGGAAGCTTCAGGTGACCATTTCACTATTCCGTGAATCTTGGGCCGTTGATGCCATCATGACGAGATCAAGTGCATCTTTTTCGAATAGAAGTGCGTTATTAACAGGATTGGAATATATTATCTGCTTTCGATAATTGAGGCCGAGTGGAAAATAGCTTGTTCATAGCTAAATCATGGCTGTATTGCCATTAACCCACGAGATAAGCCAGTGAGAGTGTAGATGAACCGTCTATCCGAGGTAATCTATAAATTACAAATGCTATCTGAGCTGTTTAATCTCTGAATTATATGATGAAGTATATAAGTTAAAAGAGAAAATGCAAGTTTGCGAGCTTCTGCTTGTGAGACAGCTTACTACAATTGAGAATGAAACAGAAGACATCGTGAAGTTGTGAAAGATTTGATTTAAAAGTTGCTATACTCGCACTGCTTTTGTCCATGGGTTGTGTTTTTTTTGGGTAATAATCCTCTTTTGGAGTGCTGATGGTTGTATGATCATTTAGTTCTTGAACTTAGGGATGTGTAGCGGTTGGGTTGGTTTTTTTGGGTTTGTGTAATTCATGAACTTAAGAATGGTAATGGTAATATTTTGTTGGGTTGAGTTGTTGCATTTGTCAAGAGATAGATCTTATCAATTGAATGTAATCTTATAAAAAGCAATTTCAATGTAATAGCCGACCTTCTTGAGCTACACTTGTTTCTATTTTTGAGCTTATTTTGTGCATTGATCGATCACATTGCAGTGGATCACATTGATTGTTTCTTCTTATAGTAATTATAACCTTATGCATGTCTGATCAAATAGAAACAAATAATGAAACCAATTGTTGCCGAAGATGACAACTCAAGTGGGGGCGAAGGGTGAATTGGGTTTACAATGACCTTTTGAAATCTGCTGGAGTGAGACTCCTGAGCCTTTGGAGTCAGTTGTTCTGCTGAGTTCGACTCTTAAAGTTCTCCAAAAATGCAATCTTCTGTCTTGACTTTATGGCCATCCTAAGCTCGACTCCTATCAACTTGGGGTTGGCTCTTGGGATCCGAGGGTTGACTCCTCTAGGCTGAAGTCAATCCACCAGGGTAGTTATCTCCTGGCTATCCTAGGTTTAGCTCCTTGCTTATTGAAACAAACCAACTTGAAAATGACTCAATGCCTCTCTAACCTTTCAAACTTGTTGAGCTTCTTGTAAGACTTAACCTTTTCAGTCTTAAGGCATATCAAACCATGAGTACTTATATATTTTGTAATCATTAAAATCAATCCCCAAGATCAACACCAATCATAGTTATAAAGTCTTGGGTCATACGATTTGAGCTAAAGTCCATCATAATTTTAATGAGATCACTAGTACTAGACTAAACAAAAGTCTTGAGCAACTCCATTAGCATCATTATCACATATTTAACCATGCTGATTAAACCAAAAACAACATTTCCAATATCGAGTATCAACACATTTTCAATATCCATTAGCCAAAAACAA
Organism: Cocos nucifera; assembly: GCA_006176705.1. Lineage (NCBI taxonomy): Eukaryota > Viridiplantae > Streptophyta > Magnoliopsida > Arecales > Arecaceae > Cocos > Cocos nucifera. The sequence continues at coordinate 220,656 of QRFJ01002896.1, forward strand.
TATTGTCATCTTTCGAACAAAATCATGTTCAGCATATAAGTTCAAGTACAAATTAAAACCTTCCTTGCACATTGAGATAAACACCATTGGTCGAAAACATCATTATCATCTTCCAAACAAAAGCATGTTCAGCATATAATTTCAAGTACAATTAAAGCTTTCAATGTATATTGAGATAAATAAAAGTCTAATATAATGACAAAATCAAAGGTCTGTAAACTTGATATTAGTTCTGTGATGTTTGGCTTCAGCGATTGGGAGTATTAGACCCCATTACAGATGTCTTAGTGCTGATAACATTCTTTTATTCATCAAATCTTGTGGTGCTGTCTTTGTTATAGTCCCGCAAAATCACAACCAACAATGTCATCAACTATTTTACTCAACCACAGTTATTTTTAAATTAATTACATCACAAAATCATAAGCAACAATGTCATCAACTATTTTAATCACATCACAAAATCATTTTTAAATTAATCACACCACCTAATATTTCTCTCACATGTAGCATAACACCAGACATAGAACCCACATTCACCTTGCATGTCTTAGTCAACAAAAAATTCTCACTTTGAGCTAAAATATATCCTATAGTCAATTGGAGTTGTTGAGGCCTCCATCACCCATTAAATAATCTTTCTTAGTATGTTTTAAAGGGAATTTTAGATAAAAAAACTATACTTCTAAGTCACCTCTCTTTTCTGCTTCTTGCTTTTCTATTGATTTGACACAAATTTTTCCTTACCTACATTGCTTGTCTGCCTTTACCTCTAAGATTCAATCTAAGAAGATTAATGCAGAAAATTATTGAAATAGCATATAGAATGTTCTAATAAATTGAAACACACATTTATATACATGCATTATCTCGTCGGAGCTTTAGACCGGTGCATTATCTCTTTTATTACCTACACATTGATTCTTCTTCCTCCCTTAGCTATTGGTAGCGGCTACAATTGGACCTATGCATGCACTTTTGTTATGACCAACCATGTGACACTTAGAGCAAGTCATTGTTTCTCTCTTTTTAGATGTGCTATATGGATTCTTAGGCTCCTTTGGATCTCTCCTTTGCTTTTTGGGTCTATTAAAGGATCTTCTAAGTGGTGGTGATTCTGGTGGATCACATTCAGACTTTGCCTGCAATTTTGATCTATTAACTAGCTCTATTGCATAGATATATATGTTCATATAAGTTTTAGTTCTGAAACATTGTATGATATAATCTTGCACACTTTGCCTATTAATTGAACCATATCACTATCATTGTATGGGGCAAGTGATTCTACGAAGCTGCCATGCCCTACAACTATAGATCCTTTTTGCTAGACCCACAATCCAATCATCAACCCCATGTCTCACTTCACAACCACTCTTCCCATTAGGTTAAAGTGTAATGTTAGCTATCCATCTTGGCTTTCTCTACCTTTGCTTAAATATTAGGATATATGGGATCACTGTAATTCTTCAACATTTTCCTTTTTAATCTTAATCTACTCATCATAAGGATTCTGATCTCTTTTAGCATTGTAATGATGGGCCTATCTATGCTTTTCAAGATGTATGAGTTAAAACAATTTGCCATGTTATTTTGTACACATCACTATATACTCTCTATGTGAAGAAAGCTCTAGCTCATATTTGAGGAGGGGCATCTTTGTTATTTACAACTTCCTTGTACGCCTCTTTAGTTAGATTCTTCTAGTGTTCCGATATAGCCTCATACTCCTATATTATGTAGGCAAGTGCTACCTTCTATAGTATATTTTTAAGAACATTGCCTTTATGCTTCTTCTAAAAATTACTTTGTATGTATAGGGGTGGCAACTAGTCAGGTATTAGTCAGGTGACGAGTCTGGTTAGGCTCCAAGGATGGGTCGAATCGGGTTGAGTTATCCAAAATCTCTCTTCCACTTAGTCTCTCATTTTACCCCACTCCCATCCTCCCTCCACTCCATTCATCGTTGCCCTTCTCCATTCTCCATCTCCTTCTCCATTCTCCATCTCCACCGCTGCCACCACTACCTACCACCCCATCCCCAAACCCTACAAAGTATCATGCTTCCACCAAGATTAAGCTCTTAAAACCTTAAGGGACCAACTCACATTGCCACAACTCGCACAAAACCCATATGCTTGAGACAAAACCCCAACTGAAACCTAGGTTACCCCTCCGATCTCTCTCAAGTGTCCTCTTTCCCCACAAATCTACAAAAAAGAAAAAGAAATGAAAAGAAAAAAGAATGAAAGGAAAAAAAAAATATCAATCTATGTGGGGAAAGGTCTTACCTTTCAATTTTTTCCATCTTTCCTTTTTTTTTTTTCCATTGACTTTTCCTATGTCTTCCTCTAGTTTTCCCTTTGGTTTTTCCATCCTCAATAGTTTCAACAAAGTGGGAGGCTTAGAGTGGTCGAATAGGGAAGCTAAGATGATGGCTAGGATTTTGTCAGAATCCTAGCTGCCCCCTTCCTTGAGCAAACGGCCCTGAACTCCATCCTACTTCCTCTCCTCATCCACCACCAAGTCTCTGCCAGCAAGCTCTCATCAGCATCATCACTTTCTCTCTACCACCGGCATCCTCCTTGTCCACCACCAAGCCTCCATCAGGTTGCCACTAAGATGGAGGCGAGTGGGGACCCACCTAACTATTGCTAGGGTGGGGTGGGAGGGTGGACCTGCTGGTGAAAGAGTTATGTCTTAGAAGCCAATCATAATTTGTATTATGAGAGATTTCTTTTGATCTTCCTGCTTATGTACATGACATTTTATCAATATATAAAGGCTTTATATTTCATCATATGTTGCATCTTATATTTATTATTAAGATTATGATGAACCTCATAGATTAGAATAATGAATTTAGGGCTACACTGAGATCATGCCAGTGAGACCTAAAATCCTAAAATTTTAGTCTAAAATATTTTTAGTCGTTGGTACTTTGAGTCGGAGATCAATGTTTCCAAAAAGACTGGCACATCCTATGTATGCTCAAGGATGATTGATCTTATAATCGCTTATGTAGAGATACTAATATAAAGATATAGGTGCTTATTAGAGAAAGAATTCATTGAATTGATCTAACTTGAGAACATCTTATGGAGTTTTACTTATATGTCAAAAAATGGATCTTTAAGTGGGAGTAGTGCAAGTGATCCTTTGACCTAAGACTGCCATGGAAGTTTATACACATGAATCCATATTTTGGTTCATACTCATTCATGACTTAGTCATGTACAAGATGTTCTGGATATGATGGATTATGTATGGAGATTGTGAGTAGGTCAATATAAAATCGATTACTCCTAGTAAGAAGAGATCACGTCCTATTTACTCCTATCATATGATGATTCAAGGAGACATTGATCAAAGTAGAATAAAAATTAGAAAGAATTTCTAATATTTTATTAATCAAATTATTATTATAAGATTAAGAGAGATATGAATATGATATTACATTTGATATTATTTTATGTTCAAAGTCATATTTGGGATGCAGGATGATTATAGGATTGAATTGCACGATAACTTATCATTGAAGGATATTTTTGATATTTTGATCAAAATTTTATATCTTATGGATAGATATAATATGTTGTTAGACATTAATCTTGTCTTGTAGGTTTAATTGAATTAATAGGCATAATTGAATTAATAAGTTTAATTCGATCATTAATTAGAAAGAGCTCTAATTGCTGAATTTAAATTAGCTCGATTTTGACCTAAATTGATTATAAAGGATTTTAATCAAATCTAATCAACTTGCACCTAGACCTACTGCTAGCTAGATGTGAAACCCAAAGGATCATACATAAAAGAAATTGATTAAGGGTCTAATTGGATTAGATCAAGTTTCAAGATAAACATGTTAGCACATGTTGCAAACCTTAGCTTCTATGTTCAAATCAGATTCAAAATTGGTTCTTATTTTGGGCTGATCTAATTAATTTAATCTTTTGGTTAGATCATGTCCTAATTTAGGTTAGTCAAGTGTTGGCATCTAATTTGCCTTTTCTAGATTTATTTGAACCCTGTTGGATTGGGTTTGACCTTATCTCTTAGTGGCATAACCAGATAAGGACCAAGAGTCCATATAGTTATGGTTTCTTCCATCTCCACACCCTTTTATGTTTATCCAATCTTTTTCCATGAAAATATATTTTTTAATGGACTTTCGATGGTCATATGGTGCCCCAAACTCCTTCTGCTTTAAGGCATCTCATAGGACATTAGAGAAGAAAATGGATAAATATGAAAAAACTAGCTACCCCCTCTTATCCTTGGCGTCACTTGGACTTAGAGTCCAAGTGATTTGAGTTTGTTATTTCTCCATGCCCATCTGATGTTGGCACTGCTTAGGATTACTATCCATTGGATTAGGTTGGCACCACTTATGAAGTCTTGCAACACTTTGGAAAGCATCTTAAAATTAATTCAGCACCAAAGAGTCCTTCTGCAAGAAAATGTCTCTTCAGATTAATTTTCATCGACTTCCATGTATCATGAGATAATGATAAGAGGTGCAAGATTTGTGAGGAGGCATGCGATGCCTCTTGAGAAGGTACGAGATGATGGAAAAAGCATCCACATGCCACCTATAAATAGGTGGGTATCCAGGGCTTTCAGGATCATTCGAAGTCATCTCTTCTTTCTTACACCACTCCAAGTTGTTCTAATATTCTTCTTCCTTTCTTTGTTTAGATTGAAGGAAATAGATCTAAGATTTTAGGGTTAGCTTTTGAAACTTTTTTAAAATTATAGTGGAAGAGATGAATTAATCACATTAATTCATTAATAAAATAACATAAAGCCCTAGATCTAGGATCCTATTACATGATTAAAACATGCTATTAAATCAAAAATTAAAAGATAAGAAAATAACAAGCTGATCCTATCAATATTAGAACATGCTAGATCAAATCTAGATATCAGAAGGGGGATCAGATCTCTCTTATCTTTGCAAGTTAGACTTTCTAACTTACTGATCTGAGACTGAGATTGATGCTATAAGTTGCACATGCATTCGATCTCTATAGGATGTCCATACGAGCTCTCGATCATTGATAAAAAATTCAATGACTAGAAATCAACACAATATGCTAGTATTATGCTGATCTTTCTTTGATGGTTGATCTAGATCTTTCTTCTTCGAAACTTGGACTCACCAACTAGTAGAAGGAGAAAAACTGTGAATCGGAGATACTCTCAAAACTTCACAAAAGGATGGAGGAAAAGATGTAGAAGAAAAATCCTAGAAGAAGACCATTTGTTGCCCAGGTATGGGTACCCAAGAGAGGCGGTAAATTGGATATTTCAAATTTTTAAGCTTAAGATGTGAGTAGATTAAACTAATTAAGTACCAAATCAAATAAGTTATGTAATGTACAGTGAATGAAAGTAATAGAATAATAATGTATAATCACAAATATAATAATTTTATAGTGATTAGTGTCAAACACAGCACCTACGTCCACTCTCCAAGTATATCCCTTGAGAATTCAATTATAATTCATAGCTAGAATTACAGTCCGATTATTTTTCGAGCTCATAATCAAATTCAGTTAATTTTTTTTGGCTCACCAATTAAAATCGTACAAGATAGTTTTCTGGACTCACAATCAATCCAGTTGATTTTCCCTAGATCACCAACCAAAATCTCATAAGTGTTTATTTTTCTCCCGACTAACAATCAATCTTGATTGATTTTAACTTTGACTCACCAATCAAACCAATACAATCATCCAATTCAAGGCTTGGACCAACCCAAGTTTCTTATCCTAAGAAATTTAAAATAAAATATATAAATATAATTAAAATAAACTCTTTTGAAGCACAAGAGAAGAAAATCTATGTTGCTTTGCTTATAGGCTTGATTTCTTCTTCTTGAATGATTGAGAGATTATAAGACTTCTTGATTCTCTTCACTCTTGCTCTTACTTATTTGAGGATGATTTGTAGTGAAAGGATAAAGGATCATTCTGAAAATAACTTCTTCTCTTCTCTTTTTAGCTCACTCTTTAGCTTTCTCAAAGAATACTCAATATGCTCTCAAAAATATATTCTTAATACTCCAAAGATTTTCATATATATTCTTGAGGCTATCCACCACTTTTTGATATCTAGAGAGTCTTCAAAAAGAGATCTAGCCATTAAAGATGAGAAAATAGCCGTTGAAAAGCCCATGGAATGAAAAAGCTGCAGATATGAATACTAGCCATTACAGACACTAGGTTGGCTCAGTTTGTAGTTGGATCGACTCAGTCCTCTGAATTTTAAAAATTTTACTTTCTGTGCTTTCTATCTTTTACTTCCACTAAGACTAGGTTAGCTCAGTTCCAGACTAGGTCGGCTCAATTTATGTGCCATGCGTGCCAAAGACTGTTTGTGATCCTTTCTTCTCCAATTTGATTTATAGGCTAAACTTATCTTCTTGACTTGATTTTATCCTCATTAAAATATCAAGAAATACTTAAAAATTATGAGCACTTACAATTTTGAAATTGCACATCCTTATAAATATAATTAGATTTTATAACTTATACTCAAAACTCTTTGTCATCATCAAAATCAATCTTTGGGTCAACAATATTTTTTTTTTTGATGATAACAAAATTTTTGAGTATATGCAAAATAATATATAGTGAGTTTCTAAAAAGTTACACATTTAAAAGGTATAAATCACTAAACAATAAAAACATACTTCATTCTAGTTAAGCTTAAGTATATACTCAATAATAATTCTTCTTGTTGCCCAGATATGCAATCCAAGAGGAGGGGGGGGGGGTGAATTAGATTTTTAAAATTTTAAAGCTAATTTAGAACCACAAAGATTATGTAATATTATACAAGTTGTATGTGATGGGTGATTTAAGTGAGATGAAAAGATAAATAATAAGAGAGCAAGTATTTAAGAAAATAAAGATAGAGAGAGCAAGCACATCATAAATAAGCAAAATTTATAGTAGTTCGGTGCCAACCTTACACCTACATCCATTCTCCAAGCTCCTACTTAAAAATTTAAATCCACTAACTGTATTCAAACTGAATACACCATTGAAAACCTCCAACCCTAGATATCCCAAGCTAGCATGCTTATTTCTTAGGTACAAGCCAACCCTACATAATTTGATTTAAGGTTTGAAGAGACCTTCCCAAGTTTTGGAACCTCCGAAAGCTTCGTTGCTTGAAGAGGATCTTTTTGCTTAGGGCTGAAATGAATGCTTAAATCTCTTGATTTCTTTCCTCCTTTTTGAGCATTTATATCTTCAATAAGTATTAGAGAAAAATCTGAATAGGATTAGAGCCATTGGAGGGCTTTAAATGCATATTAAATATAGCCAAAATAGATCAAAAAATAGCCATTATAGAGTTTTTCTATCATAGGGGTCGACCCCGAGGTTGAACCCTGCATCGGGGTTAACCTCTATGATAGAAAGTTAAAAAACTCATGTTCTATAAAATTAGCCTTTGGAATAGCAGAGGTCGACCTCTGGCATAAGGGATGACCAAGGGGTTGATCCCTTTAGTGTGCCAACCAAAGAAACCCATGCCATTCAGCCCCTTTTGACAGGGGTCGACCTATGGAGCGACCCTTTTTTTAAAAATTAATTTTTTCTCAAAATATATATTCAAAAAATATGAAATTACCTCCAATAGATCATAAATCTTCTATTCTTGCTCTTGAGACTTTCGAAATAGATTTTCTCCAACTTTATAAAATTTATGATTTTGCCCCTCATCATCTTTCTTCCTGATTTTCTTCTAAATTGTGCATTCAAAATTTATAAAACTATCTTTGTTGGTGCAGAATCTGATTGATGCTGGATCAAGCTAGAGTTGGAGAAGAAGAGGTCATCGTCGGTGATCTACAAAATAAAATCTCATCCGAAGTCGGTGGTGGCTTCGACAGGACCCTCCAACGATCAAGTCAACTCTTCTGATCAATAGAAATGAAGTGCTCAGATAAGAATTCAATAGAGTTTTGGGAAGGAGAAGAGAGTTTAGAGAAAAAGTATCTAGAGGATTTTTTTTATTGACAGAGCCTGTATAGCCATAACTGTCCGGTAGTGGATCACTCAGGGCCACATGAAATTTATTACCATAATCATCCGATAGTGGGCCACTCGGGGCCACGTAAAATTTATTATGAAGAGAGGTATCATCCGTTCATTGAGATTTAATAGTCGATGTTTGGAGGAAGCAGGAATTAGTTGAAGAGCTTTGACATATGTCAATTCCAGAGGAGTTTAGACTCCTAAAGGGAATATGGCTAGAGAGGATCATCCAGGAGAAATACTACTTAAAATTTGAAAGTAATCTGCTAGAAAAATCTAGATAAAGTTTGACTGATAGAGAAGTCTAAATGGAGTCCGACTGATGAAGAAGTTCAGCTGAAGGAGAAGTCCAGAAGAAGTTCGGCTCTTGGATGAATCCGACTGAAGGAGCTGGAGGAATTCGACTGAAGGAAAAGTTCGAAAGGAGTTCGGCTGCTGGAGAATTCGACTGAAGAAGAAGTTCGAAAGAAGTTTGGCTTCTAAAGAAATCCGACTGAAGTAGAAGTCCGAGAGGAGTTCAGCTCCTGGAGGAATCCGATTGAAGAAGAAGTTCAGAGGAAGCTCAGCACCTGGAGAAATCTGATTGAAGAAGAAGTCTGGAAGGAGTTTGGCTCTAAGAGAAATTTGACTGAAGGAAAAATCTAGAAGGATTTTGGCCCCTATAGAAATTCGATTGAGGGAGAGGTTTGGAAGAAGTTTGACTCTTATAGAAATCCAACCGAAGGAGAGGTCCGAAAGGAATTTGGCTCCTGAAGAAATCCAACTGAAGGAGATGTCTGTAAGGAGTTCGGCTTCTGAAAAAATCTGACTGAAGGAGAGGTCTCAGAGGAGCTCGACCGTTGGAGGAAGTTCGGGTACTTGAAGGAGTTCGGCTAAGGTTCGATCATTGGAAGGAGTTCGGAAGGGGTTCGATCGCTGGATGAGTTCGGCTGCTAAAAAAGTTCGGTCGGAATTCGACTACTGAAGGAGTTTGGCTGCTAAAGAAGTTTAGTCGGAATTCAACTGCTGGAGGAAGAATTTTCAATCGAAGCTCTTCATGACTACCAATCGTATTAGGCTAAGCATCAAAACTGAACTTCGGTGGAAGCGGAGTTTATCCCCAACAATAGTTCTCCCACTTTTGAGTTTAAAATTTGAAAGAAGAAAGTATAAAAAAGATGACTGCCAAAATTTTTTTTCGGATCCTACACCCATTCAGATTGTAGCTCGGGGGAGATCTTATCTCCAACCAAGGTTGAAGAAGATCTTATCTTCTATTGATGTTGAAGTTGAAGCTCGAAGGAGATCTTATCTCCAGTCGAGGTTGAAGGAGTTCTTATCTCCTGTTAACGTTGGTGGAGGTCACTTGGAGGAGATCTTATCTCCAGCCGAGGTTGAAGGAGATCTTATCTCCTGTTGACATTGGCGTTGAAGCTCGGAAGAGATCTTATCTTCAGTCAAGGTTAAAGAAGATCTTGTCTCCTGTTGATGTTGAAGTTGAAGCTCGAAGGAGATCTTATCTTTAGCCAAGGTTGAAAGAGATCTTATCTCTTGTTGACGTTGGAGTTCAAGCTCAGGGGAGATCTCATCTCCAGCTGAGGTTGAAGGAGATCTTATCTCTTGTTGACGTTGGCGTTGAAGTTCGAAGTAGATCTGATCTCCAATCGAAATAGAAGGAGATCTTATCTCTTGTTAAAGTTAAAGGAGATCTTGTCGAGGTCTCTTCTCTCATCTCGTCTAAAATGAACGAGGCCTTCGACTTTGCTTACGTTAGGATGAGGTTCTCCTTCTGTTCCTAATGGACTGTAAGGGCACTTAAGGGCCATTGTCAGGGCCTCTCTCCTCATCTCATCTAAAATGAACGAAGGCCTTCAATTTTGCTCACATTAGAATGAGATTCTCCTTCTATTCCTAATGGACTGTAGGGCTACTTAAGGGCCATTGTCAGGGCCTCTCTCCTCATCTCGTCTAAAATGAACGAAGCTTTCGATTTTGCTCATGTTAGAACGAGGTTCTCCTTCTATTCCTAATGGACTATAGGGACCTTTGACTTTGCTCACGTTAGGACGAGGTTCTCCTCCTGTTCCTAATGGACTGTAGGGGTACTTAAGGGCCGTTATCAGGATCTCTCCTTCATATCATCTAAAATGAATGAGGCCTTTGATTTTGCTCACATTAGGATAAGGTTCTCCTCCTATTTCTAACGGACTGTAGGAGCACTTAAGAGCCATTATCAGGACCTCTCTCCTCATCTAGTCTAAAATGAACGAGGCCTTCGATTTTGCTCATGTTAGGATGAGGTTCTCTTCCTATTCCTAATGGGTTGTAGGGGCACTTAAGGACTGTTGTCAGGGCCTTTCCTCTCATCTCGTCTAAAATGAACGAGATCTTCAATTTTGCTCACGTTAGAATGAGATTTTCCTCCTATTTCTAATGGACTGTAGGGATACATAAGGGCCATTGTCAGGGCCTCTTTCCTCATCTCGTCTAAAATGAATGAGGCCTTCGATTTGTTGAGGTTAACATGGCCATTTTTGATTACCTCTTTTCTATCATCACATAGTTTTTGCATCAAGAAATAATAATGTTGAAATAAATAAGTTTTATTAAAGAAAAATTACTGATAGTACATTCTCAGATTTTTTAAATTCTAAGGTTGTGGGAGCATTATTCCTCTAAGCTCCTTCAGGCAATAAGCTCTAGGGCAAACGACTTCCTTTATTTCATACAGGCCTTTCCAATTTAGAGCAAGCTTTTCCTGACTCTGAGGCTAAGAGATGGTGGCTTGTTGAAGCACTAAGTCCCCCAGAGATAGTATTGATGATGCGAGAGGCAGTCGATTTTCTTGTTGTTCCTCACTCCTTGGTGGTTCTGGCTGCGGTAATGCCCTCATCCGATCTTCTCTTGCTTTAGATCGACGTCTATGGAGCATTGAGGGGGGCGTAGTTGTGAAACCTTCTAGAGGGAGAACTTCTTCATGCTCTTCTGTTGGGGCTTCTTTGATGATAAGCTCGAGGAGGAGTCCGGACTCACTTGCACTCGAGAGGAGTCCATGAGTACGGTCGAACATCATTCGGCCCTCCATCAATTGTAGGTTTATTAGATTCACCTGTCTGCTACTCTCTTGTGGCTTCTTCATCCTTTAATTTGAAGGTTTCTTTTGCTCGGACATATCCTTCAGCCCGAGCTAGTAGATCGGCAAATTATTTAGGATACTTCTTCTCCAGAGAGAACAACAAATCATTCTTCTTAAGGCCACCCTTGAGTGCAGCCATTGCAACAGACTGATCCAGATTTCGAACTTTCAATGCAGCAGCATTAAATCGAATGAGATAAGTTTGGATAGATTCCTCCTCCTTCAGCTTGATATGCATCAGAAAATTCGAATCTCGGTGCAGACATCGACTGCTGATGAAGTGAGCCGCAAACTGATGGCTCATCTGGTCAAAGGAAATGATCATATCTGGCTTCAATGTCGAGTATCAATTTCTTGCTGCTCCCTTTAAGATAGATGAAAAAGCTCGGCATAAGATGGCGTCTGGTGTGCCATGGAGTAGCATCTTGGTTCGGAAGGCCTTCAGATAATTGATCGGATCAGAGGTTCCATCGTAGCTTTCAAGTTGGAAAAGCTTGAAGTTTGGCGGAATGGGTTCTTGCATAATCCTCTGAGAAAAAGAAGGGTCAGTGCAAATATTATTACCGTATGAGGAGGAAGTATGATAGAGCTCTTTAATTTGTCGGCTCATTTCTTGGAGCCTTTGATTCAGAAGATCTTCACGATCATTGATCTCTAGAGTTTTTTGATGGGATGGAGGTAAAGCTTCCCCCGGGGTCGAATCATAATCCGAGCAATGGCTCTTTGCCCTTTGTTTCTTCTTTTTGGAGGTCATCGATCGGCTAGCCCGAGTCGACCGTCCTTCGATCGGATCATGGGACTTCGAAAAAGCCTGCTCTAGTCAAATTAGCATCGGAGCTTGCCGATGTATGATCTATACTGCCTCTGTGAGACCGCGAATCTACTAAACTAGCAGGTTGAACTGCTCCACATCCACCATGGCTGTAGGTGGAGCTTGAATTATCGGAGCTAGAGCAGAAATGGATGGATCTGGATGGAATCTAGCTACAGAGATCGTTGATCGTCGGGTTGAAGCTTTTCAGGGAGGTATTTTTTTTATTTTTGGAAAGAACTCTAGAGAGAAAAAAGAGAGGTCACTGTTGAGCACTCCTTTTGTTAGATATATGTGCCCTAGAAGCCAGAATTGGCAGACACTTGTAATACACTTCTAGGGGCAAAATTGTAATTTTGACTATAATTAATGAAATGGGTTATTTTCTATCACACATGTGTATTTAGTGTCTGTGATACATCCTTTGAGTTAATGGTAATGATAATTCATATTTTCAAGAGTTGAAAATTTAAGACATGAATAATCATTATTAACTCATAAATAGCTCCCGACCATAGGATCATCACGAGGATGGTGATTGATCCAGAAGGTTGGTGTACGATCGCTTCTCTTTAGTAGATGAGTCTTGAGTCTACGGTGTGGAGACACCGGAGCGAGAGTACAGGTACTCGTTAGAGAACGAGGGCACTGAGCGTGACCACCTCGAGTAGTCATTAGGGAAGTCTACCTTCTCGTCAATGACTGACTCGATGCTGCAGTAGTGTGTCTGGTTCTTTGACCTGAGATGCATCGGCAGTTCACCTTGAGGGTGTTATAGTTTGACTACACCATTACTCGGTCTCCTAGCCATATGGAACCCTGAGGTGTATGTTGGCTATAGCATGTTCATTGTAGGAACTGGATTGCATCAAGATGGGATCTATCTACCTCGGTGGTAGAGGAGTAGCCCTATGATGATCATGAGAATCAAGTCCAGAAGCCCATGGCCATGGCAGAGTGAAATAATAGAAAGAGTTTCTATTTAGATTTTCACATTGGACTCGAATCGAATGATTACATCATATGACAGAGACTAGGGTTTGACGAGTTCACCTTAACCCTAATCTGATCGGGGCTCAAGATAGAAGAACTTGAATCACACAGGTAGCTGCACCAAGAGGTTCGCATTCAGCTCTGATGGGTTGCCACCATATACTGCTAGGTGTCACTGGTGGATTTTGGGAGCAATTAGAATGATTTAGATGATCGATCATTCTAGCTGTTCGAATCAGAAGAGTTCTGATCCATCGAAAGGAGTTTCGATGATGTCTATGATAGAGATCATGACATATCCCATTACCATACAGAACTGAACCTAACTGGGTCACACAAACAAGGGTTTGAATCTGGTGATCATCAATTGAACTGATCTAGTTCAATTGATCTGAATGAGATTCAATTAGGTTCAAGGAAATCGTGCTAGCACTCGATTGAACCTAACGTTCTTCTTTTACTATCATAAATAAGTTGTCCTGACTGAGCCAAAGGAGTTTGTGCTCAATCAGAGGCCTTCATATGGTCTGACTGGAGGTTGTCCAAGTCAGAATAGGTTGTCTTATTTGTAAGACATTACCTGCCATTTTTGGTCACCTGCCATTTCTTGTTCTTTGACTTTGGTCAAAAGTCTACCTTTGACTGGTCAAACGTTGACCATTGACCCTTTGACTTTTGACCACATGTCATGCACCTATTGGAGAGCTGGTGGGGGCCTTGTCCCCCTGCCAGAACCTGGCAAGGAGAAGGGCGCACGCCAAGGGTGGCGTGAGCCCAAGTAGGAGGCGCCTAGGAGTCCTTGTTGGACAAGGACTCCATCTCCCTTTTGGATTCCAATCAGAGTTCTACTAAGAATCCAGTTTGACTGGTCTTAGGCACCCTCTAAGGAGGAATCCAGGGGTCTCTATTCCCACCAATCAGATTTAGATCTGATTTCACAAAGGGTTGTGATTGGTTGGGAGGAAGAGGAGTTGGATCACAAGCTTAGGTCTATAAATAAGACCCTGCGCCCAACCCTAAAAAATAATCAAGAAGCAATTTCCCACGCCCCAAGGCTGCCTCTCTCCCTCCTTCTCTCCATGCCATACTCTCTTCTCCCCTTGCTCTCCACGTCCAAAAGTGTTTTGGATTTGGTTGGTGCGATTTCAGATCAAGGAAAAGGCGATCAAAAGCAAGAAGGCTGCGCTGCTGCAAAAGGACGACTGCAGATCTTCAAAAGAGTTTTGAAGATCCTCCAGATCAGATCCAGATCTGATTTTTGGAGGTGTGATAGAGAAGAAGAGGATCTCCAGATCCAACCCGAGTGGATACCGGTAGAGGCCAGGCGCTTGCGTGGCTAAGATCCAGAACCTTCCGCTGCAATCAGGATCATCAACAGGGTAATAGGATTACCCAAATCAGGTAAATTAAATTTGATTTAATTTATCTTATTTTATTTTTATTTATTAAATAATAAGAATCAGATCTGAAATCATATCTGATCTGATCTGATTGAGATCAAGAGAAAAATTTTTGAAAATATATCTCTTGATCTGATCAGATCAGATCTGGAACGAACCTGGACCGGGAAATCAGGATTTCCCTTCAACTGGTATCAGAGCCATGGTTCTAAAATTGTTTAGATCTGATTTTAATTTTATTTTAATTAGAAAATAAGTGATTTCAGATGTCACATGAGATGTGATCAGATCTGAAATCAGAAAAATTAAAATTAAATGATTTGGATCTAAGAACATGAAGATATGCATGACTAGTTCTAGAATAGAATAGTTCTATAGAATAGTTTTGCATGTCTTTGATTTAATCTGATTAAATCATATTTTAGATCTTCTTATTTACTATTTTTCTGATATTATAAGTGTTATAATAACATCTGATAAACAGCAAATAAAAATTATTTAATTTTAAATATCATATGAGATATGATTAGATGCATGACTAGACTAGTTGTAGAATAGTTCTACATAATTGTCTAGATTAGAATTTATTTTGATTAGATCAATTTAAATCTAATTTTTTAGATTATTATGTGAGATAATTTAGATCTGAAAACATGCATGATTTGATACATGAGATGTATGCAAAATATGCCATGATTAGATCTAAATTTGTATATGAGATATATGATATAGATCTATAACTGTTTTGTAGTATTGATGTTTATTGAATGTTCCTGATTAAGGCGTTCCTCTTGGCCGTCCGGTCATAAGAACGAAGAAGGGTTTAAAGGCCCTCTCTTCCCATTCGATGGGGTGTTCTTATGACGTGTAGGGGTGCTGCGTGTTCGTCCTTAATCAGAAACCCAAAACTTACTTTCTGCAAAACCCTAGATCCTGAAACCCTAGGATTTATTGTGCATATTTTGTTTATGAACCCAACTTAATTAAGAATTAAGTTTATGGAATATTAATTAGGTCTAAAATTGAGAATTTCAGATCTAAGACATATTCATAATACTGGGTTCGGGCTTGGGTAGCTCAATTAGGTCTAAGCGGTTGATCAAACCGAATCAAGAGTTGGTTAGATGGGATCAACAATGCTTAAATTGACCAGCCTAATAGGATTAAGTCTGGGTCAAGATCGAGTCACGATCAAGCAAGACCTAATTAGGCTCAGAGGTTAGAGTCTGGATTGTAGGCTAACCCAATTGGTTCTGACTCAACAATTTGGTGTCTAAGGTAAGTTTGGCACAGACGACCGACTGGTTTTTAATTGGAAGCTACTCGACCTGAATGCGTTCTTGTGCGAGTTAACGGCATATTCCTTCCACCGGTCTCACTTACCTGGCCATATCTGTTGACACAGTTCTGATCTGAGGTGGTCAATAATCCGAGCTGACCCATGCCACTAGGTTAGTCATAATTGTTATGACTAAGCCAAGTCTAGTTTAATGAGACCTGAATCAATTCTCCCTAAGAAAAGATTAAGTCCGAGGTCTTCCACCATTGTAGATGTGCGGGCCCTTCCCGGGGTTGATTGTTCTCGGCTGGATACAGTGGCTCAGTTGCACCGGGAAGACGCAACCATGTCTATTAGGCATTGGATGCTATGGGCTGGAGGATGAGTTGGGCTCAATATTCCGGATACGGTGAGAGACCCAATTAGGAACCCAGTCTATGCAAATGGTGGGTCTGACTTAACTAAGGAGTGGATCAATATTCCGGATACGGTGAGATTCATGAATTAGAGACCAAGTTTGGGTGCACCATGATTAGAGAATCATTGAACAAGAGTTGTTCACTCATTGGCTAACCCATCACCAATAACTGTTAGGTGAGGTGATGAGTCAGTTGGTGAGACCGCACCACCCACTAGAAATCATCAATCGCGGAGATTTTCGCATCTCTACAGAGGGAGTGTAGGGATCCGAGAAAATAGTGGGAGCTAATTTGTTTAAAAATAAAATCCCTAAACAAATTGGTCAAGTCAAAATTACAGTATCTAACTAGAATCTTTGACTCTCTACAGGAAAATGTCTGCGTCCAACCCACTGGCACGTATCCTAGACACACATAGACTGACTGGACCCAATTATAAAGATTGGCTCAGGAACTACAAAATTGTTTTGGGTTCAGAGAAGTTAACACATGTTTTGGACCAGGACCCTCCCACCTTACCAGCTCGTCCATCCACTGAACAGAGAGCGTCTCTGGAAAAATGGATTGACGAAGACAATAAGGCCAGATACTACATGTTGGGCTCGATGTCTGATGAGCTCCAGCGCCAACATGAAGATATCGGGACTGCTCGCCAAATGTTGGCTCACCTGCAGGAGATGTTTGGTGAACAGAGTCGCGCAGCCAAATATCAAGTCACGAAATGACTTTTTAAGGCTAAGATGCGTGATGGGCAGTCAGTCCAAGATCACTGTCTGACAATGATCAAGGACATGGAAGAGCTTGAGAAGCTCGGTGTGAAGTTGGACTTGGACTTGCAGAACGATATTATTCTGCAATCCTTGACTGATGCATATGGGCAATTCATCATGAATTACCACATGCATAAACTTCAAAATTCCTTGGCCGAGTTGATGAATATGCTGGTTACCGCTGAGCTTTCTATGAAAGGTTCTAAAGGCTCAGTTCTTGCTATGGAACGGACTTCTTCCAAAAGAAAGTCTTATGGAAGTCTTATGGAAAGAAAAAGAAGTCTGTGAAAAAGCAAAAGGTAGAAGGATCAAAGAAGAAGAAGCAAAGAAGAAGAAGGCGAAGAAGAAAAAGGTCGATGGCAAAGGAAAGTGTTTCCATTGCAACAGCGACGGCCATTGGAAGCGGAACTGCCCTACTTACCTGGCCACCCTGAAGAACAAGAAGGAAGGTCCTTCTGGAGGTATGCTCGTTATTGAGTCTAACCTTACGGTTTCTTCTGCATCCAGTTGGGTGCTTGACTCTGGTTCTAGTGCTCATCTGTGCACTTCTATGCAGGGTCTTGAGGATAGCAGGAGGCTGAGGGATGGAGACATGATCCTACGCGTCGGTAATGGAGCAAGAGTTGCTGCAGTAGCCGTGGGAACATACCCTCTTGCGATTACCATCTGGTTTAGACTTAGTTTTAAAAGACTGTTATTATGTGCCTGCAGCTAGCAGGAATTTGATTTCTGTTTCATGCTTAGCACAAGAAGGTTATGTGATCACCTTCTTTAAGGACCATTGTAACATTCTTTATGAAAGAAATAAAATTGCAAATGGTTTCCTTATTAATGGTCTTTATCAGTTACATATTGATGTACCTGTTCTAACTATCGAGCAAAACGTGAATGCCAAACGACCTAGGGATAGTCCAAACGACAGATATCTATGGCACCTGAGATTAGGTCATATAGCAGAAGATAGGATAATCAACAAATTGGAGAAAAATGGGCTATTGAGTCCATTGACTTTTCCGAGTCATATCCAACTTGTGAATCTTGTCTTCAAGGCAAAATGACTAAACTCCCTTTTGTTGGACATGGGGAGAGGGCCACAGATCTCCTTGCCCTAGTACATACTGATGTGTGCGGCCCATTTCGATGTGCCGGCTAGAGGCAATTTTGTCTACTTCATTACCTTTACCGATGATCTGTCTAGGTATGGGTATGTGTATCTTATGAGACACAAGTCTGAAGCTTTTGAAAAGTTCAAAGAATTCAGACATGAAGTAGAAAAACAAACTGGAAAACCCATTAAGGTTCTTCGATCAGATCGAGGAGGTGAATACCTTAGCCGGGAATTCCTAGACTATCTTAAGGAAAATGGCATAGTCTCTCAATGGACTCCACCAGGAACACCTCAACTCAACGGGGTTTCAGAACGGAGAAATCGGACTCTATTGGATATGGTTCGATCCATGATGAGCTTCACAGACCTCCCAGATTTTCTTTGGGGACATTCATTATTAACTTCAATCTATTTACTGAATAGGGTTCCCTCTAAAACCGTTCCTACCACACCGTATGAGATATGGCACGGTAAGAAACCAAGTCTGAGTCATCTCAGAATTTGGGGTTGTCCGGCTCTTATGTCAAAAGACAACAAGCGGACAAGTTAGAGTTTAGGTCCTTTAGAGCTCGATTCATAGGATATCCTAAAGAGTCATTAGGATACTATTTCTACATTCCAGAAGACCACAATGTGATTGTGAGTCGACATGCCATATTTCTTGAAAAATAGTTTATTCAAGATAGTGGCATTGGAAAGCAGATTAAGCTTGATGAGAAAGTCTCACAAGCAGAAAGAGCTAAGGACCAAGTGGAACCAAATCAGGTTGAGCCAATAAGAACACTACCTCCTCCACCTCGTAGATCGGAAAGAGTTTCCCGTCCCCCTGAAAGATACTTAGGTATTATTTCAGAGGATGTAGAGGAAATGTTCCTCATAGGTAATGGTGCTCATGGTGATGATCCCAAAACCTACAACGAGGCGATATCAGATATCGACTCCGAGAAATGGCTTGAGGCAATGAAGTCAGAGAGATTCGACTCGATGCACTCAAACCAAGTCTGGACCTTGGTAGATCCACCAGAAGGTATAGTACCTATTGGGTGTAAATGGATCTTCAAGAGAAAGATTGGTGCAGATGGGAATGTGGAGACATTCAAGGCTAGACTGGTGGCAAAAGGTTATAGTCAACGCGAAGGCATTGACTATCAGGATACCTTTTCCCCGGTAGCTATGCTAAAATCCATCCGCACATTGCTTGCTGTTGCAGCCTATTTCGATTATGAAATATGGCAAATGGACGTGAAAACGGCATTCCTAAATGGATATCTTGAGGAAGATATCTATATGGAACAGCCGCTAGGTTTCACATCCAGTGATACTGATCACAAGGTTTGCAAGCTGCAAAGGTCCATATATGGACTTAAGCAAGCATCTCGGAGCTGGAACACTCGTTTCAATGATGTGATCAAAAAGTTTGGTTTCATCAAAAATGAAGAGGAACCATGTGTTTTCAAAAGGGTCAGTGGGAGCGCTGTTGTCTTCCTCGTATTGTACGTGGATGACATCCTCCTTATTGGGAATGATATTCCCATGTTGACATCAGTCAAGATGTGGTTGTCCAAGGAATTCTCCATGAAAGACCTAGGTGAAGCATCCTTTATTCTAGGAATTAAGGTCTATAGGGATAGACCGAATAGGATGCTAGGACTTTCACAGAAGATGTACATAGAGGAAGTACTAAAGAGGTTTAGTATGGAAAACTCTAAGAGGGGATTAATACCCTTCAGACATGGTATTCATCTTTCCAAGAAGATGTGCCCCAGCACACC
Source organism: Cocos nucifera (assembly GCA_006176705.1). Classification (NCBI taxonomy): domain Eukaryota; kingdom Viridiplantae; phylum Streptophyta; class Magnoliopsida; order Arecales; family Arecaceae; genus Cocos; species Cocos nucifera. Next base: position 240,377 of record QRFJ01002896.1, read on the forward strand.
TGAGGAAATAGAACGCATGAGCAAGATCCCTTATGCTTCTGCAATAGGGAGCCTCATGTATGCCATGCTATGTACACGACCTGATATAGCCCATGCTGTGAGTGTCACAAGCAGATATCAGTCAAATCCAGGTGAAGAACACTGGACTTCTGTGAAATGTATCCTTAAGTACTTGAGAAGAACTAAGGATATGATGTTGGTCTTTGGTAATGGAGAACTCCAAGTTCCAGGGATACACAGACTCGGACTTCATGTCCGATATAGATGATCGAAAGTCGACATCTGGCAGACTGTTTGTGCTGGAAGAGTTCCAAGCAAACGGTGATACCATCTCATCCGCGATTACCTTGAGAAAGGTTACGTTGAGGTCAAGAGAGTCAACTCCGCAGATAATGTGGCAGACCCACTTACAAAGCCGTTGGGCCAGCAGAAGATCGAAGCCCACCTTGAGAAGATGGGACTTAGACTTGTAGCCAATTGGCTTTAGGACAAGTGGGAGATTGTTAGATATATGTGCCCTAGAAGCCAGAATTGGCTGACACTTGTAATACACTTCTAGGGGCAAAATTGTAATTTTGACTATAATTAATGAAATGGGTTATTTTCTATCACACATGTGTATTTAGTGTCTGTGATACATCCTTTGAGTTAATGGTAATGATAATTCATATTTTCAAGAGTTGAAAATTTAAGACATGAATAATCATTATTAACTCATAAACAGCTCCCGACCATAGGATCATCACGAGGATGGTGATTGATCCGGAAGGTTGGTGTACGATCGCTTCTCTTTAGTAGATGAGTCTTGAGTCTACGGTGTGGAGACACCGGAGCGAGAGTACAGGTACTCGTTAGAGAACGAGGGCACTGAGCGTGACCACCTCGAGTAGTCATTAGGGGAGTCTACCTTCTCGTCAATGACTGACTCGATGCTGCAGTAGTAGTAGTGTGTCTGGTTCTTTGACCTGAGATGCATCGGCAGTTCACCTTGAGGGTGTTATAGTTTGACTACACCATTACTCGGTCTCCTAGCCATATGGAACCCTGAGGTGTATGTTGGCTATAGCATGTTCATTGTAGGAACTGGATTGCATCAAGATGGGATCTATCTACCTCGGTGGGTGGTAGAGGAGTAGCCCTATGATGATCATGAGAATCAAGTCCAGAAAGCCCATGGCCATGGTAGAGTGAAATAATAGAAAGAGTTTCTATTTAGATTTTCACATTGGACTCGAATCGAATGATTACATCATATGACAGAGACTAGGGTTTGACGAGTTCACCTTAACCCTAATCTGATCGGGGCTCAAGATAGAAGAACTTGAATCACACAGGTAGCTGCACCAAGAGGTTCGCATTCAGCTCTGATGGGTTGCCACCATATACTGCTAGGTGTCACTGGTGGATTTTGGGAGCAATTAGAATGATTTAGATGATCGATCATTCTAGCTGTTCGAATCAGAAGAGTTCTGATCCATCGAAAGGAGTTTCGATGATGTCTATGATAGAGATCATGACATATCCCATTACCATACAGAACTGAACCTAACTGGGTCACACAAACAAGGGTTTGAATCTGGTGATCATCAATTGAACTGATCTAGTTCAATTGATCTGAATGAGATTCAATTAGGTTCAAGGAAATCGTGCTAGCACTCGATTGAACCTAACGTTCTTCTTTTACTATCATAAATAAGTTGTCCTGACTGAGCCAAAGGAGTTTGTGCTCAATCAGAGGCCTTCATATGGTCTGACTGGAGGTTGTCCAAGTCAGAATAGGTTGTCTTATTTGTAAGACATTACCTGCCATTTTTGGTCACCTGCCATTTCTTGTTCTTTGACTTTGGTCAAAAGTCTACCTTTGACTGGTCAAACGTTGACCATTGACCCTTTGACTTTTGACCACATGTCATGCACCTATTGGAGAGCTGGTGGGGGCCTGTCCCCCTGCCAGAACCTGGCAAGGAGAAGGGCGCACGCCAAGGGTGGCGTGAGCCCAAGTAGGAGGCGCCTAGGAGTCCTTGTTGGACAAGGACTCCACCTCCCTTTTGGATTCCAATCAGAGTTCTACTAAGAATCCAGTTTGACTGGTCTTAGGCGCCCTCTAAGGAGGAATCCAGGGGTCTCTATTTCAACCAATCAGATTTAGATCTGATTTCACAAAGGGTTGTGATTGGTTGAGAGGAAGAGGAGTTGGATCACAAGAGGTCTATAAATAAGACCCTGCGCCCAACCCTAATCCAAAATAATTCAAGAAGAAATTTCCCACGCCCCAAGGCTGCCTCTCCCCTCCTTCTCCATGCCATAGTCTCTTCTCCCCTTGCTCTCCACGTCCAAAAGTGTTTTGGATTTGGTTGGTGCGATTCAGATCAAGGAAAGGCGATCAAAAGCAAGAAGGCTGCGCTGCTGCAAAAGGACGACTGCAGATCTTCAAAAGAGTTTTGAAGATCCTCCAGATCAGATCCAGATCTGATTTTTGGAGGTGTGATAGAGAAGAAGAGGATCTCCAGATCCAACCCGAGTGGATACCGGTAGAGGCCAGGCGCTTGCGTGGCTAAGATCCAGAACCTTCCGCTGCAATCAGGATCATCTACAGGGTAATAGGATTACCCAAATCAGGTAAATTAAATTTGATTTAATTTATTTATTTATTTTATTTTATTTATTAAAATAATAAGAATCAGATCTGAAACATATCAAGATCTGATTGAGATCAAGAGAAAAAATTTTTGAAATATATCTCTTGATCTAATCAGATCTGGACGAACCTGGACCGGGAAATCAGGATTT
>QRFJ01002897.1:0-41814 GCA_006176705.1 Cocos nucifera
ATGTGCCACCTCACCCTCTTTGTGCCCTTTTTTTTTTTCCATGAGAAAGATGTTCTCATGAATTTTTTTTCATGCAAAAGAAGGCTTGCACCCTCCCTTCTCACATTCTAAATGGATGCATTTGATTGGGTTGCAATTTGAATTCAAATGGGAATTGAATTCAAATAGCAAACCACTTCATCCCAACTCTTCCACATGCCACCTTGGCTTGTTTGCCCTATATAAAATTCTTGAAATTTTTTTCTAGGTGAGATTTTTTTTGAGACTCCTCTCCTCTGGTTCATGAGCCCTTCCATAATCTGAAAAAAATAAGAAAAAAATTGAGAAGAGAAATTGGGAGAGGATACTAGGCACCAAAGTTTGAGTGTTGTGCTGCCCTAGATCTTGATCTAGGATTTCTATTCTGATTTCACAAGATCTGAGTGTCAGATCTTCATGAAATTTTTTTGAGCACTTCCTCATCCTCTCTTCTACCCATCCTAATGATCTAGAGCATCCAAAGTTTCAATGGAGGGAGATCAAAATTATTCGATTAGATTTAGCTATCAGGAGTGTTCTTCATCGAGCTAGCACTTTGGAGGAGCCGATCGAGATCAGAACCTTATATGGACCATCCATGGAGGCCAGACATGTGTGTGGCTGCATCACAATAATCAAATCTACCTAGTGATTAGATCAATGGTGATTCAATTGCGAAGTTCGTCTACCCATGCAAGGTAACATGTTCTGAATACATAGATTAGTAAAATTATTTTACTACCTACAGCTATTTTATTTTCAGATTTCAAAGCATGCATGTATATCATATTAGATCTTGATAATATAGGGTTTGTAGATCAAATCTATAGCTCTTTATAAATTAATTAGATTAATTTTTATTTCTACTATGATTAATTTTTGAAAAAGTTTCAAAAGTAGAGTTAGAAACCCTACTTGCTTTCCATCATGAGAGACCTTAGGGGCATGTGAAAATCATGAAGAAAGAGTATTGGAGCATGGGGATTTCATAGACACTGAACTAGGTATCTAGGTGAGAAAACAGAGAAGAAGAAGAGGGTCTACTTCAAGGGTTGTCTTATTTATCTCTTTTCCTTCTCCTTTTTGAGATTATTTGAGAGTGTCTCATATTTGTAATCTCTCCTCTTTCTCATCTTTGGAAGAGTCTAGATCCAGAAGATGAAAGCACCAGACCGACCATCAAAAAAGGATCAACATAGTACTAGCATACTATGCTGATTTTCTGCATCGAACTTTGCATCATGGTTCGTGGGCTCGTATGGACGACTCCTAGAGGCTAGATGCATGTGCAGCTCACAACATCATCCTTAAGCCTGAATCAACAAGTTAGAAAATCTAACTTGCATAGGTGATAGATCTGATCTATTTTACATACCTGCATTAGATGTAGTATAGATGCATGTTGATGTGATCAACATGTTTTATTTTCTTCCTTATGTTTAACTTCTGATTTAATATCATGCCATAATCATGTAATAGGACATTAGATCTAGGATATTCTCTAGTATTAAAAATTAATTTTGATTAATTTTAGTCTTCCACTGCTTGATCTTGAAAAAGTTTTAAGATCTAGTTCTGAAATCCTAGATCTGATTTCTTCAAGCACTCTCCCTCTCTAGGTCTTCTTCAAGAATCTTGGGGTAGCAACACTAGAGAGAAAAGAGAAGAGAGATTGAGAAAGAAAAGACCAGTATTCCAATGCATCGTTATGAAATTCTAATATAACCTATGTATTTATACATAACTATTAGGCCCGACCAAAAACTTTCCTGATGAACCCAATACATGAAAGCACTCATCAAGCTCATGTACATCCATGTCTCCCATGCTTTCATCTTCTAGATCTAAACTCGACCCATACATGTGTCAGCCTCCTTAAGACCTTATAAACTAGGCCTTAGGACCCCTTGGACTAAACCCAATCCAAGATCAAACAGAAAATTTCATCCTGTCCTGTTTGCCACCATCGAGCCAGCTCTGTCAGAAATTTAGCTGGCTCAGCTGCATCTCATATGAACACTATCTTCTATTTGCTTGAGAGATCCTGTTCGAATTCATTCCAAGTCAGTTCGACCGTGTATCTAAGCCAGCCCGTCTGTATGCCAGCCTCTTATCTTGGCTGATTCTTCTCCTAGCTTTGATTCTTTACTCCATCTTGTATTTCAGATCTTTAGAGTACCTACCAAATGTTGAAAATTATGTCCCAAAGTCAATCATCAGCCTGTTGATGATTGAGATATTGTAATTAATTTATTAAATAATGAAAAATATTTTAGCATCTTTTTCATCACAAGTTTACATCTTCTAATGAACTACATTATTGTGATGAAGTCCTTAGGACTATTTAGTTTTGATAAAGAGAGGATTTATCGATTAGTCCTTAAATTTGTTTATGACCAAATGATAGATTGTTAATTAGAACAACAGTGTCTATCGAGCATAGATCGCTATATGCCATATAGGTTAGTTGTCCTCTTAATCAGAAAGTATGGAGATACTGGTATGGCATACAAGTGAGATGTATGGATACATCATCATTGAACATGACCAACTCCAGAGCATTCTGATGTTGAGAATGTCTCTAATGGGATATAGGTATAAGTATTTCTTAGACCTTAGATCACCTTAGTGACTTGCAAGCAGCACACTATGTTTTAGTATTGGACTAATTGAATTTCTAATTCAACAATGGAAGGCTTCTGGGCATAGTCAAGTACTTGCAAAATTGGAGTGTAATCAAGATGGAATTGACCACTCCAAGAGTTGAAGAAGAATGTATCACTGTATTTCAATATAGCACCTTGGCCCCCATTAAATGAATTTGATATTTTGAAATACAATCTGGACAACCTGATCAGAGTTAATAGTTGAACTCTGATGTGTCCTACGAGCATTGTGGTCAAGGAGATGAATTATATGAAAACTATATCCGCATGGGTTTTAAGGATGGTGTTCTACACCTTCGACCTATCCGACCATCGGATATCATTGCTAGATGGTCACTTCGATTGATATAAAAATTTATTTCTATGCTATCAGCTTAGGTTTGGACCTATGAGGTCATACACATTAAAGCTTACGATCTAATCGAATGGTTGATCAATGATTAAGAATCATTCTAGGGTTAAACAATCAATATGATTGGTGTTTAACCTAGTGCAAGTATTGTAGGAGGATTGATTAGCAATTGAATTACAAATTAGCTTAATTTAATTAACCCAATAGGTTATGATTAAGTCTAATTAAATATAATTTAATTAGATCTAGTTTGAGCTCGATTGGATCAAGTCCAATTGGTTTATTGGATAAGCCAAGTGCAAGGAAGAACTAATCCTAGTCTAACTAGGACTCGAATTAACCCAATTTTCTAATTTAATTAGAAAATAAATCAAAATTTTATTTAATTTAATTAAGTCCTTAAATGAGTTAGGGTATTATTTAATTGGATTGGTTTAATCTTAATTTTATTTAGTTAAAACATCTTGTTTGACCAAGTCAAAACATGAGTCCTAGTGTGACTAGGACTCCCTATCTCCTTGCACCACCTTCGCCCCAACACCCCCCATACCTATTTTTTAGGTATTTTTTATAGGAAATCCCTTTTTTCCTTATTTTTATGCTCCCTCTCTCCCTCCAAGTCATATTTGGAAGTTAGGTGGAAGACCAAGTCAAAGGAGGAATTGGTTTTGCTTAGGATTCTATGAGATAGAATCCTTATTGACCAAAATATCTTTCTTTGAGTGCCACCTCCTCATTTAATTAATTCTTCTCTTATTCTATGAAAATAATCTCTTTTTTTGTGTACCCTCCCTTGCTGGTCCACACCAGAAATTATGGAGGAGGCCAACAACTTTCCATGTTTGGATATTCCTAGTATAGGAATTTGACCTAACTTGGACTTTTCTTTTTTCCTATTTATTGGATGAATTTTGTTTTAATTTTTTTATGAAATATAGATCTTTGGGAGAGGTTTGGGGTGTGAAAAAATCAGAGGAAGAGGGTCCTTAGGCATGGGGGTTCCATAGGCACCAAACTAGGTGTCTTGGTGAGAGAAAAGAGAAGAAGAAGAGGGTCTTCTTCTTGGGCTATTTTATTTTCAATCTCTCCACATTTCTTTTTAAGTGTTTGGAGAGAGTCTCAGATCAAAAAACTCTCATCTTTTTTCTCATATTTTGAAAAGTCCAAATTTTGAAGAAGGGAGCATCGGATCGATCGTCGAAGAAGGATCAGCATAGTACTAGCATACTGTGCTGATTTCCTGCATCAGACTTCATATCAGAGATCGTAAACTCATGTGGACGACACCTAGAGGCCGAATGTGTGTGTGGCTCATAACTTCATCTTCAAGCTTGGATGAGCAAGTTAGAACATCTAAACTTGCTTAGGTAATAGATCTGATCTATAAACTTCATACCTATATTTGATGTAGTCTAGATCTAGGTTAATTTGATCAACCTTTTTTCTTTCTTATTTAATTTTAATTTTTAATTTAATATCATGCTTTGATCATATAATAGATCTAAGATCTAGGTATTTATATGATTATTTAAATAAATTTTAAATTTATTTAAGTCTTCCACTGCAAGATTTTGAAGAAGTTTCAAGATGTATCTATGAAATCCTAGATCTGGTTCCTTCAATTGGTATTAGAGCCTAGATTCTTATTACATGATTTTTGTGCATGTCTAGATTATTTCTTAGATTAGATCTAATTTATAATTTAATTATTAAATTTATAATTAAAAATAAAATAAAATAAAATATTTTAGATTGCACGGACTGCCATAAGATTGTCCTGTTGTAAGATTTACCCCTTACAGTGAATAGGTTGTCCTAGTACATGCTGATCTAAAATATTGATCATAAAATTTTAGGTTAGATCTAAGAGATTTTATGATCTGATTAAAAATATGTTAATCTAATTTTAATCATCATAAATATGTTAGATTTGATCTAGGAAGATTTATGATTGATTATTATTGAAACTATTTTAATTATATGAACCTATTTCGATTAGATCTAAAGTAGTTTTATGTTTATTTTAATTGCATATTGATTATGAATCAAACATGCAACTTGGTTGATAGAACCATGTTGTAAAAATATTTTACAAATATGAAAATTATTTTTGAAAAGTTGAACCCCAACCCTCAGTCCAAAACTTAATTGAGAATCAAGAAGTTGATTGATTAGGATCTAGGATTGTGAGTTGAAGAGCCTAAGACACAAATCATAACACATTGGGTTAAATGGGTTAGTGGGAATAAGGTCCATTAATTGGGTTAGACCTAGGGTTAGATTAAAGAATGAACTTAATTAGAGAATTGATTAAATCTAATCAATTATTGTCTTAGATTAGGTCAAGGATTCTCTAGATCAATTACAATAGTTATAGTTGGTCATGTCCATGTCTTTAACAAGATCCAAGATGGACTTGATTCTTGACTATGCAGTCTAGCACAAACTGTTAGGTTGATCTAATTGAAACTAATTAAACCAGTTGGTGTCTAAGGTATACTAGACCAGTAGTTTTTAATTGGCAGCCCGCTTACTTGACCATTTTTTATGGTGTTTAAGGCAAGCCTGGCAGACCCTTCCACTGATCAAACTTACCTGGCCTCTTGGTGAGATTATGTTTTGATTGGATCGCTTGACTATTCGAGCTAACCCATGTTAGATAGGTAAATCAGTATGACTAATTTAGGTGCTCCTAGACCAACCTATTAATGGTCTCTTTTAAGCTGACTTGGTGAAGTTAGTGGGAGGATCATGACAAGTTGGTTAATCTGACCTACTCATTTCTATAAATAAATTTTCTAAAGTTATTAGGTTCCTAAAATAAAATAGTTATATGATAACTAGATTATATCCTCCCATTAAAGTGGATGATAATGGATCCATCAGTTGGATAATCATTGGAGGCCCAAAGGCCTAGTGCTTATCAGTTAATGGAATTATCATTCATTATATGATCTCTTGGATACATCTTCTAAATGGTGGTTAGGTGGGCCGACCAAAGTTGGGCCTGATCATTCATTGGTTGGATGGGCCAAGTTTGGTCATGTTAATGGTTGGATCTAATTGGATCCTTTTTTGAGAAGGCTAAAGCCAACTAATCAGGGCCTAGGACAAAATTTAATTACTGAAAGTTGTTTGGAGAAATAATTGGTTATGAACCTACCATTAGATGTACATGGGTGGGCCAACCAAAGTTGGGCTTGTGTACAGTCTATGTGGATTCTAGTACCCACTAAGAAATTAGGATAATTCCTCGAATTGGAGGTAGAGGCTATCAATTCGAATAAAATAGTAGGAGAAACCTTTTGATTAAAGTTCAAATCTTTAGATTTAATGAATCAAATACTAATTAGATTTTGATTTTTCTTTGTGCAGACATGGCTACTTCTCTATCACTCTGATCATTGTTGGACAATGATAAGTTGGTGGGATCCAACTTCGGTAGCTGGTACCGAAAGTTGAAGATTATCCTGGAGCATGAACAGATCCTATATGTGTTGATGGATCCTGCACCTGAGGAGCCAGTTATCAATACACGTGGAATAGTTAGAGACACTTATCAGAAGTGGCTCAATGATCAAACCACAGTGCACTGCATTATGCTGGCTACAATGAGCGATGAGTTCAGTCACAAGTTTAAGACAGCTCAGCAAAATAAAATGCTCCAAGTATTGGAGGATTCTTTTGGCACATTCGATGACGTTGAGAAGCACAAGACTAGTATGCCATCTTCAATGCTAGAATGCGGGATGGTGCCTCTATCACTGATCATGCATTGTACATGGTCAAGCTAATAGAGTGCTTGAGCAAGCTCAGCTTTTTCTTACATAAATAACTTGAGAAAGATGCAATACTGAACTCGCTGCCCAAGTCTTATCTTCCATTCCTTACACATTATAGAATGTCAAAGCCTGAAGTGGACTACTACAGGTTACTCGGGCTACTTTAGAACTTTGAGAAGGATCACCAACTCCATAAGGAGTCGGTGAACTTAGTGGGAGGTTCATCTCCTCGTTCTCGATCCTTTAGAAAAGGAAAGAAGAACAAGAAGAAGAAAGCCAAGAAGGTGCATGTTCATGCTAGGACACCTATGCAGGCTCAGACCCCAAAGACCAAGCCCGATAAGGATCAACCCAAATACTTCTTTTGCAAGAAGTGGGGCCACTGAAAGAGGAACTATCCTCAGTACATTGCCTCCCTGGATCTGAATAGGCAGAGAAAGAAGCAAGCTATTGCTGGACAAGGTATTTATATGATAACTCCTTACAATTTCTCTATTTGTGATATTACTGATTGGGTATTGGATATTAGTAGCCCTTATCATATTTGCAATTCGTTGCATGGGTTGTAGGTCAGTAGAAGATTCAAGCAAGGCAAGAGATTCCTGAATGTTGGAGATGGAAGATCAATTCCAGTACTAGCTTTAGAAATTTTGAAACTTGTATTTAAATCTCATACCGTTGTTCTTAGTGATTGTCATTTCTATCCTAGTTTATTTTTAAATATCATTTCTGTAGGCCTTTTGGCCATGAACAATTATGAAATTTCAATAAAGAAACGAGTTTATAATGTCATTGTGAATGGTGTTACTGCTTTCTATGGACAATTGAACAATGGTGTACATATATTATCACAATCTGTTAATGTAGTCTATTCTACTTATGACACTATAGGCTAGGGCATATAAACAAGAACAGAATAAACAGGTTGACTTAGGAAGAAATCCTCAAAGTTAATGATTGTGAATCACTTTCAACTTGTGAGTCCTGTCTTCTTAGTAAAATGACCAAGTCACCTTTCACTAGAAAAGGTGAGAGAGCCAATGAGCTCTTAGGTCTAGTACATACTGATGTATGTGGACCAATGAGCATAAGCGCCAGAGGTGGATATGTCTACTTCATCACTTTCACAGATGATCTATCCAAATATGGATATGTCTATTTGATGAAACATAAGTTAGATTCTTTTGAAATGTTCAAATGATTTCAAAGTAAAGTAGAAAAATAAATTGGAAAGAGTATTAAAACTCTTCGATCTAATCGAGGAGGAGAATACCTTTCTAGTGAGTTTCTTATATATCTAGGAGAGAATGAAATTCTCTCCTAATGGACTCCTCCTGGAACACCATGGCATAATGGTGTGTTTGAAAGGAGGAATCGGACTCTGTTAGATATGGTCCGATCCATGATGGGATTTGCCAGCTTGCCGATATTCTTCTAGGGATATGCACTCGAATTGGCTTGTTATCTATTAAATAGGGTTCCAAGTAAGTCAGTAGTTAAAACCCCATACAAGATATAAAAAGGGCATAAGCCAGTACTTTCACACTTTAGGATATGGGGGTGCCCGGCTTATGTCAAATGGTTAGTTATAGACAAACTTGGACCTAGGTCTAACAAGTGTACATTCATAGGATATCCAAAAGAGACCAAAGGATACTATTTCTATCATACTGATGAACAAAAGGTGTTCATCAGCCTTAGGACAACCTTTTTGAAAAGAGAGTTTCTTGATGAAGGAACTATTGCCTCTAAGGTTGAACTTGATGAAGTTCAATAGGTAGAAAATCCGACATAGAATATTGAACCTAAGTTAGATTTGAGCAGATTAGATCCGAAGCCTAGTGAACCCGCACCATTAAGACGATCCAAAAGAGTACTGATAAGTACCATAAATTCACCAATAAAAGTATTAATTTATTAATTAATTCATATTAATTTTTAAGACTTAATGATTAATTTATATATAATTTTTAAGAAATTCATATTTTTATTAATTAAAAAATTAATTATAAAATAATAAAAATTAAAAAATAAAATTTTATAATCAATGGAAAGAGCTCATTTTTTTTATTGTAATGAAATAAGTTTGGAGCAAGATAGAGCTAAAATGGAAAAGATATGAATTTCTAAAGAAATAAAATAAAAAATTTAAATAAAAAAATAACATACGGCTCAAACAACTCAAGCCGCCATGCCGCAACAGCCGATGCATCCAAACGCACCGAGCCAAGCCGACCAAGTCGGCGTGCCAAGCCATCCACGCTAGCCGACTCAAGCCTAGAAGCCATCAGCCGGTCTATAGCACAGTGTGGATCGCCAGCTCAACAGACACCGGTGAATCTGAGATTGCCACGTGGTGGACCTAGACCCCTAAAGGATTTACAGAAAATTCATCATAGCTCATAGGGTATTTTGGTCTTTTCATCTATCAATAAAAGATGCTGATTGGTTGCGGTGCACGATGTGGCCAGTTCACGCGGTCCATGGGAACAGTAGACATGCGATCGTGCGGTGGCGGTTGTTTGCGGTCAAGATCGGACGGTCAAGTTTTTTTTTTGATTGCTGATTTCACTTGGATCACCATCGAATGGCAATGCTTGATTCCAACTTTGATCCGATGGTCCAGAAGGCTCTCGATGATGATCAAACTCTCGAACGCATGATCAACGGCCTAAATTCTTCCATCAAGCGCGATCCAATGGTTAGAAATTAATCCGACTTGATCTGGGCCATTACACATCCATTTTTGGTATTTTTGGAAGCATCGGATCACCATCTAACAGCCAGAATTAAAAGAATGGTCAGAATTAAAAGAACTCAACAGGAGCTATTTTAATCCAAATTTCACTCGAATTTCTTCATATTTTTACGATTAAAATAACCCTTAGTCCCACATTGCCTCCAGAAAAAATATCTAGCCTCCCTAGCTCTATAAAAAGGACCCAGACCTTCAAAAATCAATATCTCAGTTTATAGTGAAGCTTTGGTATAGGATGAAGCCAGGCTATGGGTTAATGGCTGCTTCAAAGCAATGGGTACCGAGAAGAAGAGCTAGGCTTCTACACCATCTTTCCACCAATGCCGATCCAAGATCAGAGATCAACCTATTTTATTTTTTTTATTTTATGTATTTAAATTATGAACTTTTTAATTAATGTAATATTTATTTTTATGCTCTTTAATTTTATGCTCTTAATTTTTGTTGCAATTTAATTTCTACATTTTAATTATTAAGTACCCCACCATCTGGATAGATACTATGGATTCTTGGTTCAAGATGGTGATCCCATCAAACTCGATCAGAATGATGAGGACCCGATCACTTATATGGATGCGATGCAGAGACCCAACTCTAAGAAATGGCTAGAAGCCATGAGATCTGAAATGGATTTCATAAAGGTCAATGATGTATCGACATTAATTGACCCACCTAAAGGGGTTAAATCCATTGGGTGTAAATGGATCTTCAAAAGGAAGAGAGGTACAGACGAAAAGGTGGGGACCTATAAAGTCCGTCTGATTACCAAGGGATATCATCAATGTTATGGTATTGAATATGATGAGTGGAGACCTATAAAGCCCATCTGTGGCAATGCTCAAGTCCATTCGGATCATACTTGCCATTGCTGCCCATCTGGACTATGAGATCTGGCAGATGGATCTGAAGACAGCTTTCCTAAATGGATAGCTAATCGAAGAGGTGTATATGATACAATCTGAAGGATTTACATCCATAGATGAGTCCAAGGTGTACAAGCTTCAGAGATCCATTTATGGATTGAAGCAGGCATCTCGGAGTTGGAACATGCATTTTGATAAAGTGATCAACATGTATGGCTTTATTAAGAACGGAGAAGAACCCAGCATTTACAAATGGGCAAATGATTCAACAGTGGTATTTCTTATTTTGTACATGGATGACATTCTCTTAATCGAAAATGACATCCCCGCACTATAAGGAATAAAAGTCTAGTTGTCATCACAGTTCTCCATGAAGGACTTGGGTGAAGCATCCTACATCTTAGGAATGAAGATCTATAGGGATAGATCTAAAAGGATGCTTGGTATATCCTAGTCCACGTACATAAAAACTATGCTGAAGAGGTTCAGCATGGAGAATTTCAAGTCATGGAATTTCTCTCTCCAAGAAAGATTATCCGACAACTCCTGAAAAGAGAGAGTAAGAGTAGAGTCTAGTATGCTTCGGTAGTGGGATCTATCATGTACGCCTTGACATATACAAGACCAGACGTGGCATACTCATTAGGAGTAGTGAGTAGATACCAGTCTGATCTTTGAAAAAATCACTAGAAGGTGGTTAAAACCATCCTTAAGTATTTGAGAAATACTAAGGACCAATGGTTGATTTATGGTGAGTCAGATCTAAAGCTTATGGGGTTTATAGACTCTATCTTTCAATCTGATCATGATGATAGTAAAAGTGTGTCGGGGTATATCTTTACTCTAAATGGTAGAGTCATTTGCTAAAAAAATTTCAAGCAGCATACAGTGCCTAACTCTGTTTGTGAAGCAAAGTACATTACAGCATCAGATGCAGCAAAGAAAGTTGTGTGGTTGAGATAGTTCATCATCGAGCTCGAAGTAGCATCCTCCATTGATGGTCCTATCCTACTCTACCATGATAGCACTAGCACCATAGCTCAAGCAAAGAAATCAAAAGCACACCAACAGACAAAGCACAATCTGTACCACTTTCATTTGGTTTGTGAGATCGTGGATCGTGGTGACATCGACCTTCAGAAGATCGATAGAAAGGAGAACCTAAATGACCCCTTCACTAAAGCCCTGGCAATCAAGAAGTTCGACAACCATAAGTCGAAGATGGATATTAGATACTATGCTGAGTGACCTTAGGACAAGTGGGGGTTGTCGAAAATTGTGTCCCAAAGTCAATCGTCAACCTGTTGATGGTTGAGATATTATAATTAATTTATTAATTAATAAAAAAAATTTTGGCATCTTTTTCATCATAAATTTATATCTTCTAATGAACTCTATTATCGTGATGAAGTTCTTAGGATAATTTAGTTTCGATAAAGAGAGGATTTACCAATTAGTCCTTAAATTTGTTCACGACCAAATGATAGGCTGTTAATTAGGATGACAACGTCTATCGAGCATAGGTCGCTATATGACATATAGGTTAGTTGTCCTCTTAACCAAGGAGTGTGGAGATACTGGTATGGCACACAAATGAGATGTATGGTTATATCATCATTGAATGTGACCAACTCCAAAGCATTCTACTATCGAGAATATCTTTGATGAGATATAAGTATAAATATTCCTTTGACTTGATATCACCTCAGTGACTTACAAGCAACTCACTATGCTTTGGTACTGGACTAACTGAATTTCTAATTCAATAATGGAAGGCTTCTGGGCATAGTCAAGTACTTGCAAAGTCGGAGTGTGATCAAGATGGAATTGACCACTCCAAGAGTTGGAGAAGAATGTATCACTATATTTCAATATAGCAAAACCATGGCCAGGGTAATCCATCAGATGAATTTGGTATTTTGAAATATAATGTGGACAATCGGATCAGAGTTGATAGTTGAACTCTGATGTGTCCTACGAGCATTGTGGTCAAGGGGATGAATTATATGAAAACTATATTTGCATGGGTTCTAAGGATGGTGTTCTACACCTTAGACCTATTCGACCGTCGGATATCATTGCTTGATGGTCACTTTGATTGGTATTGAAATTTATTCCTATGCTAATGACTTAGGTTCAGACCTATGAGATCACATACATTAGAACTTATGATCTGATCAGATGGTTGATCAACGATTAAGAATCGTTCTAGGGTTAAATAATTAATACGATTGGTGTTTAACCTAGTGCAAGTATTGTAGGAGGATTGATTAGCAATTGGATTGCTAATTGACTTAATTTAATTAAGCTAATAAATAAGATTAATCTTAATTAAATATAATTTAATTAGATTTGGTTTGGGCTTAATTGGATCAAGTCCAATTGGTTCATTGGATAAGCCAAGTGCAAGGAAAAACTAATCCTAGTCTAACTAGGACTCGGATTAACCCAATTTTCTAATTTGATTAAAAAATAAATTAAAATTAAATTTGATTTAATTTGATTTAATTAAGTTTTTAAATAGGTTAGGGTCTTATTTAATTGGGTTGATTTAATCTTGATTTTATTTGGTTAAAAGATCTTGTTTGACCAAGTCAAAACAGGAGTCCTAGTGTGACTAGGACTCCCTATCTCCTTGCGCCACCTTGGTCCCAACACCCCCCATACCTATTTTTTAGGTATTTTTCATAGAAAATTCCTTTCTTCTTGATTTTTATGCCCCCTCTCTTCCTCCAAGTCATATTTAAAAGTTAGGTGGAAGACCAAGTCAAAGGAGGAATTGGTTTTGCTTAGGATTCTGTGAGATAGAATCTTTGTTGACCAAAACATCTTCCCTTGAGTGTCATCCTCTCTTTTAATTAATTCTTCTCTTATTTCATAAAAATAATATTCTTTTTTTTTACACCCTTCCTTGTGGGTCCACGCCAAAAATTATGGAGGAGGCGCCCAAGAGTTGGGCATCCCAACAACCTTCCATGTTTGGATATTCCTAGTCTAAAAATTTGACCAAACTTGGACTCTTCTTTTTCCCTATTTATTGGATGAATTTTGTCTTGATCTTTTCATGAAATATAGAGATTTGGGAGAGGTTTGCGGTGTGCAAAAATCAAAGGAAGAGGGTCCTCGGGCATGGAGGTTCCATAGGCACTAAAATAGGTGTGTAGGTGAGAGAAAAGAGAAGAAGAAGAGGGTCTTCTTCTTATGCTGTTTTATTTTCAATCTCTCCTCCTTTTTTTTTGAGTTTTTTGAGAGAGTCTCAGATCAAAAAACTCTCATCTTCCTTCTCATATTTTGGAAAGTCCAAATTTCAAAGAAAGAAGCATCGGATAGGCCGTCGAAGAAGGATCAGCATAGTACTAGCATGCTTTGCTAATTTCCTGCATCGAACTTCAGATCAGAGATCGTAGGCTCGTATGGATGATCCCTAGAGGCCAGACATGTGTGCGGCTCATGACTTTATCCTCAAGCCTGAATCAGCAAGTTAGAACATCTAAACATGCTTAAGTAATAGATCTGATCTACAAACTTCATACCTGCATTTGATGTAGTGTAGATCTTGGTTGATTTGATCAACCTTTTTTTTTCTTATTTTATTTTAATTTTTGATTTAATATCATGCCTTGATCATATAATAGATCTAAGATCTAGGTGTTTATAGGGTTATTTAAATAAATTTTAGATTTATTTAAGTCTTTCACTATAAGATCTTGAAAAGTTTTAAGATCTACCTGTGAAACCCTAGATGTGGTTCCTTCACCAAACCCCCTCAAGGTCTTCACAGCTGAACCTCTAGCCTGTGCAGGGCTACACGCCACCTTTACTTTAGGATAACTCCTATCCTAGCCCTAGGACCACACCTATCCTAGACACTCTGGAGCCAACATCCTGGCTCCTCTATGGCCTTCCAAGGCTTGGAAGCACCACACCATCCTAACAAAATAGCTCCCATCGAGGTCCAGCCGGATGTCCGACCTTGGTATAATGCTATCTGGAGTCATGATAGCTAAGTTTAAACTTTAACCAATTTGATTTCCTAGTTCAGGCAAATTCCAAAAGATCAGCTTTCAAGTGTGACTAAACTCTAAGCTTCTTTCAAGTGTAGCTCATTCTGGGATTGATAAAAACCTCTATCAATGTTAGATCTTGCACACCAGTCGATCTTCTCAACGACAATCCTTTCAGCTTCCTCCTGCTAACCACAGACCTTGCCAAACTACATTGTGAACTTTGGCCTAACAAACCTGAGTTATGAAAGTAGTTTGCTATTCAACTGGTTCCGACCCCTAGCCAAAAATGGATAGCAGATGCTCCATGAATACGGGACTCCAGCACTGCCCGACCATGACTAGAGGCTGACCTTAAGCACTGGCCAAACTTCTCTACTTCACTCTATAGATAGCAGATCTCACCAATTTTGCATCAAGAACTTCAGCTAGATGAACTTGAGTCAGCAGGTAGACTTTGCCACCAATATGAGTCTGATCTTCAACTTGGAATAAGCAGTAGTCACTTCATAAGCAATGAATCTTAGTACTCATCCATCCTAGTTTCAAGTCGACCTTAGATATCCGCTGAACTACCTTAAGAGGGCTTGACCACAGTCCTTATTGAAGAGCCTACCATCCCTTTCTGGCCTCCAGTCCTCCAAATCAAAGTATACATGCCCACTTTTGACCGACATTGAAGGCCGCCATGCTCCTGAAAGCTATCAAGATAGCTCTGATGAGGTTCCAACATAGAGCCTAATCTATGAGCCCGTTATCCACGACCTAGAAGCTGACCTTCGAGCTTAATTGGCCCAACCTCCTGCTCCAACTCCCAACATGAATAACGTACTACCTAGCTCAAAAGCCCCTAACCTTCTATCCAAACTCCAGCAAAAAATACCCAACCGCTGGCAAGTCATGATAAATGATAGTCTACTCTCCATAACAAACTTTGAGTGGTCTGAATGATCTTCTGACATTCTATTATGGCTATCACTATCATTCTGTTATAGACTCTGTCTATAAAAGGAATCCTCCAGATATGTTTTGTTCTCTAAGCTCTCTTTTATATTCTAATCTCCTGTGTACTCCATTTTTGTTGAACAAGAAACTAACTTAACCATTGGAGGGTCCATGCTGGAGCCACCCATCTCTGGCTCGAACTTTATCTTGTAGGTCTCATCAAAGAGATTGTCTCCAAAACCTCTAGCAAATTTTGGTAGCCATCCATTTTCTGCAACAATAGGATTGGCACTAGAAGGAGGGGCTTCTAAGTCTTTGTTTTAAAAGGAGTACTCAGTCCAAATTTGTTCTTCTTCTTCCTCTCTTATTTCATTCTTTTTTCTCTGACCTTTTTTTGCTCTATCAAGATACCACCTAGGAAAGCACCTTTCCATCGATCCATTGCCTATGCTACCAGATCCAACCTAGAACCAACGGATCCACCCATTTTGGCCCCATTGCCTGCACCTCATCCTCATCCATAGGCAATAGTGGTGGGTATGGAGCAGTTCAATCTACTGCTATAGTAGGTGAGAGGCTTTATAGAAGCAGTATAGGCCATGCAATAGGTTTCCATGCTGGCACCGTCGAAAAGGCCATCGCCAGAATATCAAGTTCCGACACAAGGGAGGCATACCTAGAGAAGTTGGCTAGTGATCTTTGAAAAGAAAAAATAGAGAGCAAGAGCCTCTATTTCGAGCATGACTCTACCCTTAGAAAGTCTCTATCCCCATCAAGCCAACCACTCTCTAAGATTCATGATCAAGATGATATCCTCGATCAGAAGATCTAGGAGATGAATAGGCTGATTAAGAAACTCTGCCATGCTACCCTCATCTACAATGATCATATTAGCACTGATCTACAGTTCAGTAACTTGATCATGCAAGAGCTCATCCCATCGAACTTCAAACTCTTCCAATTTAAAACTTATGATAGGACCTTGGTGCTAGGAAATATATCCTAAAGCTAATCATCTAAGTTGTAGATGATTGAAATTAGTATATGAATTATCAAATAATTAGCTTATTTATCAAAAAAGTTCTATCTTCCTTAAATGAACTCTTAAGTTATGATGAAGTCCTTAGAATCACACTGAATCAATAAAAAAGGATTTATCGAATGGTTCTTAAATTATTCATGATCAAATGATAAGTTACTAATAAGGAAGATAACTTATCGAGTGTAGGTCGTTATATATCATATACATCGGTTGTCTTTATAATCAAGTGGTGTGGAGACATTGGTATAGCATTCAAGTAAGATGTAGGAGTATATTTGCATTGAACATGACCAAAGTGGCAGTCTACTATCAGGAATAGCTAGCTAAGACCAATGGATTTAAGTGTCCCTCCGATCTGAGATCACCATAGTGACTTACAAGCAACTCACTATACTTTGGTGCCAACCTACTTGTATTTCTAATACAGTAATGAAAAATTTTTGCATATAGTTAAGTACTTGTAAAGTTGGTAAGTGAGTCAAGATGGGATTGACCACTTCTGATTAACTTTAGGAAGAAAATGTCTCACTATATTTTAATTTAGTAAAATCTAGACCTGAATAATCCTCATAAAAAGTCACGAGATTTGCAAAATTTTGAAACACAATATGAATGACTTGAATGAGTGTTGACAGCAAACTCGAAGTTATTCTGAGCATTAATGGTTAAAGTGATGAATTATATGCTAACTATGGGCCATGGTTCTAAGAATATTGCTTTATATACATTTGACCTATCTGGACATCAGGTACCATTGCTAAATGATCATTTTGATTGGTATAGAAATTGATTTCTATATTATCAACTTAGCTTTGAACCTATGGGATCACATACATAAGAGGTTGCTATCTGATCAGATGGTTGATCGATGATTAAGAATTATTTAGTGATCGAATCATCAATGCAATTGATTATTGATCAAATGCATATATTGCAAGAGAATCAATTAGCAATTGAATTGCTAATTGACTGAATTTGATTGAGCAATCAGACTGAGATTGAGTCTAGATGAATTAAATTCAATTAGAATTGGTTTGGACTTAATTGGATTAAGTCCAATTGGTTTATTGGATAAGCTAATTACAAGAAAAAATAATTTCTTGTTAGACTAGGACTTGAATGCACCTATTGCCTAAATGTGTTAGGATTTAAATCAGATTTAAATTTGATTAAATCTAATTTAATTGGGCTCTAGTTGGATTAGGATCATCCTTAATTGGGTTGCATTTAATTTAGTTTACATAAGATTTAAATTATGTTTGACCTAGTCTACATTAGAGAGTCCTAGTTAGACTAGGACTCCTCCCTTCTCCCTTGTGCCATTAAGAAAACCACATGCCACAAAATTTTCATCGCCCCCTTTTGGGTTATACGTGGGATTTCTCATGCCTAAGAAATATTTTTTCCACACCCCACTAATATCTAGAAATTAGTTTGAATTAGTCAAGCTAAGAATATTTTGAATTGTTAAGAAATCTATTTGATAGAGTCTTATATTTTCAAAACACCTCTCTTCTTTTGAAATACTTTCCCATGCCCACACATTTTTTTGTCATCCAATTTTTCTTCATTTTCTACATTGGTTTTTGATTCTCCATGCTAAAAAATTATAAGAGCTGGCATCCAATGGAGGTGGCATCCAAAAGTTGGATGCCACCAGGATTTATTGAAAGACTAGGTTTTGACTTAGTCTTCTCATAAAAGTGGCGCCTCCCATTTAAATGGGAGGTGGGCAAGAAATCACTGAGATTTTCCATGGAGAAAATCAGAAAGAGAGGAAGAGTGGGCATGATGGTTGGGTGCTCCAAGTTGGTTGGGGCGTGAGGTTTCTTTTGGACATGAAAAAAGAAATCCCTGAGATTGACGTCCTGATGAAAAAAGAAGAATAGAAGATGGCCTTCTATTAGGGTTTCTTTGAGAGCCTCTTATTCCTGAACTTTTTGTGAAATTTTTCTATAAGAAAAATTAGAGGGAGAGGTCCATGGAGCTTGAAAAATTCTAGAGAAGAAGGTCTCCTTTTGTCCTAGCATAGAGATGTATTCAGAACATCAATGGTTAATATCCTGAAAGAGAAGATGTGTCTTCTCTTAGGGCTTTTTCTTAACCTTTTTTTATTTTCTTCTTTTTGGGAGATCCAAGGGTTAGACTTCTTTCTTAATCCTCCTTCTAATCTTCATTTTTTGGAGTATTCAATTGATCTAAAGATATTTTTATAGATTGACCTGTTAGATATATGTGCCCTAGAAGCCAAAATTGGCTGACACTTGTAATACACTTCTAGAGGCAAAATTATAATTTTGATTAATATCAATAAAATAGATTATTTTCTATCACATATGTGTATTTAGTGTCTGTGATACATCCTTTGAGTTAATGGTAATGATAATTCATATTTTTAAGAGTTGAAAATTTAAGACATGAATAATTATTATTAACTCGTAAAATGCTCCCGACCATAGGATCATCACGAGGATGGTGATTGATCCGAAAGGTTGGTGTACAATCGCTTCTTTTTAGTAGATGAGTCTTGAGTCTACGATGTGGAGACACCAGAGCGAGAGTATAGGTACTCGTTAGAGAACGAGGGCACTGAGCGTGACCATCTTGAGTAGTTATTAGAAAGTCTACCTTCTCGTCAATGGCTGACTCGATGCTGTAGTAGTGTGTCTGTTCTTTGACCTAAGATGCATCGGTAGTTTATCCTGAGGGTGTTATAGTTTGACTACACCATTACTCGGTGTCCTAGCCATATGGAATCCTGAGGTGTATGTTGGCTATGGCATGTTCATTGTAGGAACTGGATAGCATCAAGATGGAATCTATCTACCTCGGTGGTAGAGGAGCAGCCCTATAATGATCATGAGAATCAAGTCCTGAAGCCTATGGCCATGGCAGATTGAAATAATAGAAAGAGTTTCTATTTAGGTTTTCACATTGGACTTGAAATCGAATGATTACATCATATGACAGAGACTAGGGTTTGACGAGTTCACCTTAACCCTAATCTGATCGAGGCTCAAGATAGAAGGACTTAATCACACAGGTAGCTGCACCAAGAGGTTCGCATTCAGCTCTGATGGATTGCCACCATATACTGCTAGGTGTCACTGGTGGATTTTGGGAGCAATTAGAATGATTTAGATGATCAATCATTCTAGCTGTTCGAATCAGAAGAGTTCTGATCCATCGAAAGGAGTTTCGATGATGTCGATGATAGAGATCATGACATATCCCATTACCATATAGAACTGAACCTAACTGGGATCACACAAATAAGGGTTTGAATCTGGTGATCATCAATTGAACTGATCTAGTTCAATTGATCTGAATGAGATTCAATTAGGTTCAAGGAAATCGTGCTAGCACTCGATTGAACCTAACGTTCTTCTTTTACTATCATAAATAGTTGTCCTGACTGAGACAAAGGAGTTTGTGCTCATTTAGAATCCTTCACTTTGTCTGACTAGAGCTTGTCTAAGTTAGAAAAGGTTGTCTTATTTTGTAAGACATTACCTGCCATTTTTGGTCACCTGCCATTTCTCGTCCTTTGACTTTGGTCAAAAGTTGACCTTTGACTGGTCAAATGTTGACCATTGATACTTTGACTTTTGTCCATGTGTCATGCACCTATTGTAGGGCTGGTGGGGGCTTGTCTCCTTGCCAGAACCTGGCAAGGAGGAGGGCACATGCCAAAGGAGGAGGGCACACACCACCCTTGGCGTGTGCCCAAGCTGGAGGCGCCCAGGAGTCCCTGTTGGACAGGGACTCCATCTCCTTTTTGGATTCCGATTAGAGTTCTCCTAAGAACCAACTTTGACTGGTCTTAGGCACCATCTAAGGAGGAATCCAGGGGACTCTATTCCCACCAATCAGATTTAGATCTGATTTCACAAAGGTTGTGATTGGTTGGGAAGAATAGGAGTTGGATCATGCTTAGTCTATAAATAAGACCCTGCGCCCAACTCAAAGAGCATCATAATTCTCCATGCCCCAAGGCTACTTCTCCTCTCCTCCTCCATGCCAAACCCACCTTCTCCCTCTCCTCTCCACATCCAAATGGAGTTTTGGACCTTGGTTTGTGCGATCCAAATGAGAGAAAGGCAACTGAAAGCTAGAAGGCTGCACTGCTGCATAGGACAACTGCTTATCTTAAAAAGGAGTTTTGAAGATCCTTCAGATCAGATCCAGATCTAATTTATGGAGATGTGATAGAGAAGAAGAGGATCTCTAGATCCAAT
Organism: Cocos nucifera; assembly: GCA_006176705.1. Taxonomy (NCBI): domain Eukaryota; kingdom Viridiplantae; phylum Streptophyta; class Magnoliopsida; order Arecales; family Arecaceae; genus Cocos; species Cocos nucifera. Next base: position 20,669 of record QRFJ01002897.1, read on the forward strand.
CTAAGTGAATACCGATAGAGGCCAGGTAGTTGCATGGCTTGATTCTGAACCTTTCGCTGCTTATAGGATCATCAACGGGTAATAGAATTACCCACTTCAAGGTAAATTTAATCTAATTTAATTTATCTAAATTTATTTTAATTTATAAAATAATAATAATTAGATCTAAAACATCTTAAATCTAATCTAAATTAAAAAAAAAAATATTTGAAAAATATCTCTTGATCTGATCAGATCTAAACGAATCTGGTCTGAAAAATTAGGATTTTTCTTCAACTGGTATCAGAGCCGAGGTTCTAAAAGTATTTAAATCTATTTTTAAATTTATTTTAATTAGAAAATAAGTAATTTTATATTTTACATGAGATGTGATCAGATCTAAAATTAGAGAAAATTAAAATTAAATGATTTGGATCTAAGATTAGAAAATATGCATGACTAGTTCTAAAATAGAATAATTCTATAGAATAGTCTTGCATGTTTTTAATTTAATTTGATTAAATTATATTTTAGATCTATTTATTTACTATTCTTGATATTTTAATTATTATAATAACATCTAAAAAATAGCAAATAAAAATTATTTAATTTTAAATATCATATGAGATATGATTGATGCATGTCTAGACTAGTTGTAGAATAGTTCTACATAATTATCTAGATTAGAATTTATTTTGATTAGATTAATTTAAATCTAATTTTTTAGATTATTATGAGATAATTTAGATCTGAAAATATGCATGATTCGATACATGAGATGTATGCAAAATATGCCATGATTAGATCTAAGTTGTATATGAGATATATGATATAGATCTAAAACTATTTCATAGTATTGCATGTTCCTGATTAAGGCATTCCTCTTGGCTGTCCGGTCATAAGAATGAAGAAGGGTTTAAAAGCCCTCTCCTCCCATCCGATGGGGTGTTCTTATGATGTGTAGGGATGCTGCGCGTTCATCCTTAATCAGAAATCCAAAATTTACTTTCTGCAAAACCCTAGATCCTAAAACCCTAGAATTTATTGTGCATATTTTGTTTATGAACCCTACTTAATTAAAAATTAAGATTATGGAATGATAATTAATTCTAAAATTAAGAATTTTAGATCTAAGATATATTCATAATACTGGGTTCGGGCTTGGGTAGCTCAATTAGGTCTAAGCGGTTGATCAAACCAAATCAAGAGTTGGTTAGATGGGATCAACAATGCTTAAATTGACCAGCCTAATAGGACTAAGTCTGGGTCAAGATCGAGTCACGATTAAGCAAGACCTAATTAGGCTCAGAGGTTAGAGTCTGGATTATAGGCTAATCCAATTGGTTCTGACTCAACAATTTGGTGTCTATGGTAAGTTTGGCACATACGACTGACTGATTTTTAATTGGAAGCTACTCGACCTAAATGCATTCTTGTATGAGTTAATGGCATATTCCTTCCACCGATCTCACTTACCTGGCCATATCTATTGACACAGTTCTGATCTGAGGTGGTCAATAATCTGAGCTAATCCATACCACTAGGTTAGTCATAATTGTTATGACTATGATAAGTCTAGTTTAATGAGACCTGAATCAATTCTCCCTAAGAAAAGATTAAGTCTGAGGTCTTCCACCATTGTAGATGTGCGGGCCCTTCCCAGAGTTGATTGTTCTCGACTGGATACAGTGGCTCAATTATACCGGGAAGATGCAACCATGTCTATTAGGCATTGGATGCTATGGGCTAGAGGATGAGTTGGGCTCAATATTTTGGATACGGTGAGAGACTCAATTAGGAATCCAGTCTGTGCAAATGGTGGGTCTAACTTAACTAAGGAGTGGATCAATATTCCGAATATGGTGAGATTCATGAATTAGAGACTAAGTTTGGGTGCACCACGATTAGAGAATCATTGAACAAGAGTTGTTCACTCATAGCTAACCCATCACCAATAACTGTTAGGTGAGGTGATGAGTCAGTTGGTGAGACCGCACCACCCACTAGAAATCATTAATTATGGAGATTTTTGCATCTCTACAGAGGGAGTGTAGGGATCCGAGAAAATAGTGGGAGCTAATTTGTTTAAAAAATAAAATTCTTAAATAAATTGGTCAAATCATAATTACAGTATCTAACTAGAATCTTTGACTCTGTACAGAAAAATGTCTGCATCCAATCCATTAGCACGCATCCTGGACACACATAGACTGAGCGAACCCAATTATAAAGATTAGCTCAAGAACTACAAAATAGTTTTGAATTTCAAAAAGTTAACACATATACTGGATCAGGACCCTCCCACCTTATCAGCCCGTCCATCCACTGAACAGAGAGCATCTCTGGAAAATTGGATAGATGAAGATAATAAGGCCAGATATTACATGTTGGGCTCGATGTCTGATGAGCTCCAGCGCCAACATGAAGATATTGGGACTGCTCGCCAAATGTTGGCTCACCTACAGGAGATATTTGGTGAACAGAGTCGCACAGCCAAGTATCAAGTCACGAAATGACTTTTTAAGGCTAAGATGTGTGATGGGCAGTCAGTCCAAGATCACTATCTAATGATGATCAAGGACATGGAAGAGCTTGAGAAGCTCGGTGTGAAGTTAGACTTGGATCTGCAGAACGATATTATTCTGTAATCCTTGACTGATGCATATGGGTAATTCATCATGAATTACCACATGCATAAACTTCAAAATTCTTTGACCGAATTAATGAATATGCTGGTCACCACTAAGCTTTCTGTGAAAGGTTCTAAAGGCTCAGTTCTTACTATGGAATGGACTTCTTCCAAAAGAAAGTCTTATGAAAAGAAAAAGAAGTCTGTAAAAAAGCAGAAGGTGGAAGGAACAAAGAAGAAGAAGGCAGAGCCGAAGAAAAAGGCCGATGTCAAAGAAAAGTGTTTCCATTGCAACAGCGACAGCCATTGGAAGCAGAACTGTCCTACTTATCTGGCCACCCTGAAGAACAAGAAGGAAGGTCCTTCTGGAGGTATGCTCGTTATTGAGTCTAACCTTATGGTTTCTTCTGCATCCAGTTGGGTGCTTGACTCTGGTTCTAGTGCTCATCTGTGCACTTTCATGCAGGGTCTTGAGGATAGTAGGAGGTTGAGGGATGGAGACATGATCCTACGTGTCGGTAATGGAGCAAGAGTTGCTGCAGTGGCGGTGGGAACATACCCTCTTCGATTACCATCTGGTTTAGACTTAGTTTTGAAAGACTGTTATTATGTGCCTACAGCTAGCAGGAATTTGATTTCTGTTTCATGCTTAGCACAAGAAGGCTATGTGATTACCTTCTTTAAGGACCATTGTAACATTCTTTATGAAAGAAATAAAATTGCAAATGGTTTTCTTATTAATGGTCTTTATCAACTACATATTGATGTACCTGTTCTAACTATCGAGCAAAACATGAATGCCAAACGACCTAGGGATAGTCCAAATGATAGATATCTATGGCACCTAAGATTAGGTCATATAGCAGAAGATAGGATCAACAAATTAGAGAAAAATGGGCTATTGAGTCCATTGACTTTTGAGTCATATCCAAATTTGTGAATCTTGTCTCCAAGGCAAAATGACCTAAACTCCCTTTTGTTAGGACATGGGGAGAGGGCCACAGATCTCCTTGCCCTAGTACATACTGATGTGTGCGGCCCATTTGATGTGCCGGCTAGAGGCAATTTTGTCTACTTCATTACCTTTACCGATGATCTGTCTAGGTATGGGTATGTGTATCTTATGAGACACAAGTCTGAAGCTTTTGAAAAGTTCAAAGAATTCAGACATGAAGTAGAAAAACAAACTGGAAAACCCATTAAGGTTCTTCGATCAGATCGAGGAGGTGAATACCTTAGCCAAAAATTCCTAGACTATCTCAAGGATAATGGCATAGTCTCTCAATGGACTCCACCAAAAACACCTCAACTCAACGGGGTTTCAGAATGGAGAAATCGGACTCTATTGGATATGGTCCGATCCATGATGAGCTTCACAGACCTTCCCTGATTTTCTTTGGGGACATTCATTTATTAACTTCAATTTATCTACTGAATAGGGTTCCCTCTAAAGACCGTTCCTACCACACCGTATGAGATATGGCATGGTAAGAAACCAAGTCTGAGTCATCTCAGAATTTGGGGTTGTCCGGCTCATGTCAAAAGACAACAAGCGGACAAGTTAGAGTTTAGGTCCTTTCAGAGCTCGATTCATAGGATATCCTAAAGAGTCATTAGGATACTATTTCTACATTCCAGAAGACCACAATGTGATTGTGAGTCGACATGCCATCTTTCTTGAAAAATAGTTTATTCAAGATAGCGGCATTGGAAAGCAGATTAAGCTTGATGAGAAAGTCTCACAAGTACAACGAGCTAAGGACCAATTGGAACCAAATCAGGTTGAGCCAATAAGAACACTACCTCCTCCACCTCGTAGATCGGAAAAGAGTTTTCCGTCCCCCTGAAAGATACTTAGGTATTATTTCAGAGGAAAGTAGAGGAAATGTTCCTCATAGGTAATGGTGCTCATGGTGATGATCCCAAAACCTACAACGAGGCGATATCAGATATCGACTCCGAGAAATGGCTAGAGGCAATGCAGTCAGAAATTGACTCGATGCACTCAAACCAAGTCTGGACCTTGGTAGATCCACCAGAAGGTATAGTACCTATTGGGTGTAAATGGATCTTCAAGAGAAAGATTGGTGCAGATGGGAAATGTGGAGACATTCAAGGCTAGACTAGTGGCAAAAGGTTATAGTCAACGCGAAGGCATTGACTATCAGGATACCTTTCCCCCAGTGGCTATGCTAAAATTCCATCCGCACATTGCTTGCCGTTGCAGCCTATTTCGATTATGAAATATGGCAAATGGACGTGAAAATGGCATTCTTAAATGGATATCTTGAGGAAGATATCTATATGGAACAGCCGCTAGGTTTCACATCCAGTGATACTGATCACAAGGTTTGCAAGCTGCAAAGGTCCATATATGGACTTAAGCAAGCATCTCGGAGCTGGAACACTCGTTTCAATGATGTGATCAAAACGTTTGGTTTCATCAAAAATGAAGAGGAACCATATGTTTTCAAAAAGGTCAGTGGGAGCGCTGTTGTCTTCCTCGTATTGTACGTGGATGACATCCTCCTTATTGGAAAATGATATTCCCATGTTGACAACAGTCAAAATTATGGTTGTCCAAGGAATTCTCCATGAAAGACCTAGGTGAAGCATCCTTTATTCTAGGAATTAAGGTCTATAGGGATAGACCGAATAGGATGCTAGGACTTTCACAGAAGATGTACATAGAAGAAGTACTAAAGAGGTTTAGTATGGAAAACTCTAAGAGGGGATTAATACCCTTCAGACATGGTATTCATCTTTCCAAGAAGATGTGCCCTAGCACACCTGAGGAAATAGAATGCATGAGCAAGATCCCTTATGCTTCTGCAATAGGGAGCCTCATGTATGCCATGCTATGTACACGACCTGATATAGCCCATGCTGTGAGTGTCACAAGCAGATATCAGTCAAATCTAGATGAAGAACACTGAACTTCTATGAAATGTATCCTTAAGTACTTGAGAAGAACTAAGGATATGATGTTGGTCTTGGTAATGGAGAACTCCAAGTCCAGGGATACACAGACTCGGATTTCATGTCCGATATAGATGATCGAAAGTCGACATCTAGGAGTCTGTTTGTGTGCAATGGTGGTGCTGTCAGCTAGAAGAGTTTCAAGCAAACTTTGATAGCAGATTCCACCATGGAAGCAAAATATATCGTTGCATCAGAGGCTGCGAAGGAAGCATTCTGGTACAAGAAGTTTGCTGCAGAAATTGGAGTAATAACATTAGATGCCATTCCTCTGTACTGCGACAACAATGGCGCCATAGCCCTTGCTAAGGAGCCGAGGTCTCACCAGAAATCCAAGCACATTGAGCGGCAATACCACCTCATCCGCGATTACCTCGAGAAGGGTTATTTCGAGGTCAAGAGAGTCAACTCCATAGATAATGTGGTAGACCCGCTTACAAAGCCGTTCGGCCAGTAGAAGATCGAAGCCCATCTTGAGAAGATGGGACTTAGACTTGTAGCCAATTGGCTTTAGGACAAGTGGAAGATTGTCAGATATATGTGCCCTAGAAGCCAAAATTGGCTGACACTTGTAATACACTTCTAGGGGCAAAATTATAATTTTGACTAATATCAATAAAATGGATTATTTTCTATTACATATACGTATTTAGTATCTGTGATATATTCTTTGAGTTAATGATAATGATAATTCATATTTTCAAGAGTTGAAAATTTAAGGTCATGAATAATCATTATTAACTCATAAAATGCTTCCGACCATAGGATCATCATGAGGATGGTGATTGATCCGGAAGGTTGGTATACAATCGCTTCTCTTTAGTAGATGAGTCTTGAGTCTATGGTGTGGAGACACTAGAGTGAGAGTATAGGTACTTGTTAGAGAACGAGGGCACTGAGCATGACCATCTCAAGTAGTCATTAGGAAGTCTATCTTCTCATCAATGACTGACTCGATGTTGCAGTAGTGTGTCTGGTTCTTTGACCTGAAATGCATCGGCAGTTTACCTTGAGAGTGTTATAGTTTGACTACACCATTACTCGATCTCCTAGCCATATGGAACCCTGAGGTGTATGTTGGCTATAGCATGTTCATTGTAGGAACTGGATAGCATCAAGATGGAATCTATCTACCTCGGTGGTAGAGGAGCAGCCCTATGATGATCATGAGAATCAAGTCCTGAAGCCCATGGCCAAGGCAGAGTGAAATAATAGAAAGAGTTTCTATTTAGGTTTTCACATTAGACTTGAAATCGAATGATTACATCATATGACAGAGACTAGGGTTTGACGAGTTCACCTTAACCCTAATCTGATCGAGGCTCAAGATAGAAGGACTTAATCACATAGGTAGCTGCACCAAGAGGTTCGCATTTAGCTCTGATGGGTTGCCACCATATACTGCTAGGTGTCACTGGTGGATTTTGGGAGCAATTAGAATAATTTAGATGATCGATCATTCTAGCTATTTGAATCAGAAGAGTTTTGATCCATTGAAAGGTGTCTCGATGATGTCGATGATAGAGATCATGATATATCCCATTACCATACAGAACTGAATCTAACTGGGTCACACAAACAAGAGTTTAAATCTGGTGATCATCAACTAAACTAATCCAGTTCAATTGATCTGAATGAGATTCAATTAGGTTCAAGAAAATTGTGCTAGCACTCGATTGAACCTAACGTTCTTCTTTTACTATCATAAATAGTTATCCTGACTGAGCCAAAGGAGTTTGTACTCATTTAGAGGCCTTCACTTTGTTTGACTGGAGCTTGTCCAAGTCAGAAAAGATTGTCTTATTTTGTAAGACATTACCTACCATTTTTGGTCACCTGCCATTTCTCGTCCTTTGACTTTAGTCAAAAGCTGACCTTTGACTAGTCAAATGTTGACCATTGACACTTTGACTTTTGTCCATGTGTCACGCACCTATTGGAGGGCTGGTGGGGGCTTGTCCCCTTATCAAAACCTGGCAAGGAGGAGGGTGCACGCCACCCTTGGCGTGTGCCCAAGCTGGAGGTGCCCAGGTGTTCCTATTAGATAGGGACTCCATCTCCTTTTTGGATTTCGATTAAAGTTCTTCTAAGAACCAACTTTGATTGGTCTTAGGTGCCATCTAAGGAGGAATCCTGGGGACTCTATTTCCACCAATCAGATTTAGATCTGATTTTACAAAGGATTATGATTGGTTGGGAAGAAGAGGAGTTGGATCGCGCTTAGTCTATAAATAAGACCCTGCGCCCAACTCAAAGAGCATCACAATTCTCCATGCCCCAAGGCTGCTTCTCCTATCCTCCGCCATGCCAAACCCACCTTCTCCCTCTCCTCTCCACATTCAAAAGGTGTTTTGGACCTTGGTTGGTGCAATCCAGATGAGAGAAAGGTGACTGAAAGTAGAAGGCTGCATTGCTGCATAGGACAACTGCTGATCTTCAAAAGGAGTTTTGAAGATTTCCAGATCAGATCTAAATCTAATTTTTGGAGACGTGATAGAGAAGAAGAGGATCTCCAGATCCAGCCTGAGTGGATATCGGTAGAGACCAGGCACTTGCATGGCTTGATCCAGAACCTTCCGCTGCTTACAGGATCATCAATGGATAATAGGATTACCCACTTCAAGGTAAATTAAATCTTATTTAATTTATCTAAATTAATTTTAATTTTTAAAATAATAATAATCAGATCTAAAATATTTTAGATCTAATCTGGATCAAAGAAAAAAATTTTTAAAATATATCTCTTGATCTGATCAGATCTGAATTAACCTGGTCCGAAAAATCAGGATTTTCCTTCATGACCATTAGGAGTGATCCATAAGAAGATAGCACTTCGAGCAGATCTTCTGATGCATGCTAATCTATCGCTATGGCAAGTACACTAGTCGATTAAGTAATAAAAATAGGTGAGTAGAATATCATTCCTTGAGGATTAAAAGATAAGTACTGAAAAACTTTTTTTAAAACTTTATTTAGAAAATAAATTTAAAAAAAATAGAAAAAATAAAAAGAAATAAAGAAATAATTAAGAAAATTGGAAGGAAATAAAGAGGGTTTAATTATTAAGGTTGAATTCAAAAGTAGTAGGATACTAAGGTAATCAGTTCACCAACTTAATCAATACAATGTTCAAGTAATCATGCAAATTAAATTAATTTTGTTTCATATAACTATGGAGACTTCTAAGATATTCACTATTCTTTGGTCTAGATGTAGCAAAACTATCAATATTTATTAACTATCTTTTGATTTAGGTATAATTTAAATAAATATTGATGTATTAAGTTTTATGAAATTCTCTAATTAAAATACACTGCATCCAAAGCATACTAAAATTATCGCATGCATATCTTAATCCAATTCAGATATAAGGTATACAAATCAAGAAGCATTGACATAGATGTACTTGGTCCGTATCATCTATGTCCAACAAAATAATTAGAAGATGGCCAATAATCTAAAAGCATTAAGAATATATTTATATACTCATCATGAATAAAATTTAAATCTAAAATTCAATCATATTGAATATTGCATCAAAAGAGTGGTTACACCATAGTCTTAGTATAAGAAATATAGTTTATGATAAAAAATAAAAATAATAAATAAAATAAAAATATAAAAAAAATCAAATAAAAAATTGCTTGTTGCTGAGTTTTGCCATCCGTTGTGTTGGAAAATATGTCCCAAAGCCAATTATCAGCCTATTGATGGTTGAGCTATGTTGTAATTATAATAAATTTATTAATAAATAAAATATTTTGATATTTTCATCATAAAGTCTACATCTTCTAATGAACTCCATTATTGAGGTGAAGTCCTTAGGACTATTTAGTTTTCAATTAAGAGAGGATTTATCGATTAATTCTTAAATAGTTCACGATCAAATGATATGCTATTAATTCGGATGACAGCGTTTATCGAGCATAGGTCATTGTATGCCATATAGATTGGTTGTTCTCTTAATCCAGGAGTGTGGAGTCACTGATATGGCATACAAGTGAGATGTATGGATACATCATCATTGAATGTGACTAACTCTAGAGTATTTTGCTGTTAAGAACTGCTCTGATGGGATATAGGTATAAGTATCCCTTAGACCTGAGATCACCATAGTGGCTTGCAAGCAACTTACTATGCTTTGGTACCAAACTAACTAAATTTTTAATTTAGTAATGAAAGATTTTTGAGCATAGTCAAGTACTTACAAAGATGGTGAGTGATCAAGATGGGATTGCCCACTCCAAGAGTTGGAGAAGCATACATCAATATATTTCAATATAGCAAAATCTTGGTCAGGATAATCCATGAGATGGATTTGATAGTTTTAAGTATAATGTGGATAATTAAATCAGAGTTGATAGTTAAACTCTGAGGTATCCTACGAGTATTTTGGTCAAGCGAATGAATTATATGAAAACTATATCCACATGGGCTCTAAGGATGTTATTCTACACATTCGATCTATTCGGCCATCGAGTGCCGTTGCTAGATGGTCACTTCGATTGGTACAAAAATTTATTTATTTACTACCAGCTTAGATTCAAATCTATGGGGTCATACACATAAGTATTTTTGATCTGATCAGATGATTGATCAATGATTAAGAATCATTCTTAGGTCAAATAATCAATTCGATTGATGTTTGATCTAGTACAAGTATTATAGGAGGATCGATTAGCAATTGGATTGTTAATTAACTTAATTTGATTAAGTCAGAGAACTAAAATTAAGTTTAATTAAATATAATTTAATTATATTTGGTTTGGGCTTGATTGGATCAACTCCAACTATTTTATTGTATGAGCCAATTGCAAGGAAGAACGAGTCTAAGTTCAATTAGGACTTGTATAAAGCTAATCTCTAATTTGATTAAAAATTTAAATTTGAATTTAATTTAATTTAATCTAATTTATTTAGATTCTTAATTAGACTAAGATCTATTTTAATTGGGTTGAATTAAATTTGATTTAATTTGGTCTAAAGAATAAGTTAGACAAAATTTAATTTGGTCTAAAGAATAAGTTAGACCAAGTCAAATTAGAAGTCCTAGTGTGACTAGGACTTTCCTTTCCTTGCACCATAATGATTCCCAAAGCCCCCACACCCACTTCTTTGGCTTTGGTCATGGAAACACCTCTCCCCAAGCCTTTCTTGAGTGTCCAAATCTCACCCTTCTTTCTTATATGACAAGTGGTTATGGACCAAATCAAACAAGGATTGTTGGTTTGAATTCAAACTCTATTTGATAAAGTTTATTGCAACCAAAACACTAGACCTTGTATGCTGCCCAAACCCATGAGATTTTTGTGGGAATTATGGGACTTCTTATGCACCAATGTGAGGCTGGTCCACACCCAAAAGAATGAGGGGGCGCCCATGAGTTGGGCACCCCAAGTCTAGCCTAATTTGGGGATCTCTTATCTAGGTATTTGACCTGGACAAGGATTGCTCCCTAACTCTCTATTTAAAGGGTCTCTTGACCTAATTTTTTTGAAGATTATAGATCTTAGAGAGAGTTCCTTGGGTGCGGGAAGAGCTGGGAGAGAAAGGCTTAGGGCATGGGAAATGCAAAAACACCAATCAAGGTGTCTAGGTGAGAGAATGAAGAAGAAGAGGGTCTTCTTCTAGGGTTGTCTTCTACATCTATTCCTACATTATTTATGAGTTTTTGAAAGGAGTCTAAAGTTTATAAATCTCTTCCCTCCTTATGAAAGTTGGAGAGTCCAAGTTTTGAAGAAGGAAGATCCAGATAGATCATCGAAGAAGGATCAACACAATACTAGCATACTATGCTGATTTTCGGGCATTGGACTTCTAATCAATGATCGAGGGCTTGTGTGGACAACCTATAGAGGTCAGACATGTATGCAACTTGGAGCAACAACCACAAGCCTAGATCAGTGAGTTAAAGAACTCGACTTGCAAAGATAAGGGTGATATGATCTCCCTGTTACATAACCAGATTTGATCTAGAGTTGTTCTATTACTGATATGATCAACATGAAGTTTTCTAATCTTTTAATTTTTGATTTAATATCATTCTTTAATCATTTAATAGGATCCTAGATCTAAGGCTTTTCTTGTATTTCTATGAATTAATATGATTAATTCATGTCTTCCGCTTCATAGATCTGAAAAAGTTTTAAAATCTAATCCTAAAATCCTAGATCTATTTTCTTCAGTTGGTATTAGGGCCATGTTATTTTATTACATAATTTTATAAATATTTAGATTATTTTTTAGATTTAATTTAATTTATAATTTGATATTTAAATCTAAAATTAAAAAAATTAGATCACACGAACTGATTATAATGTTGTCCTGCTATAAGTTTTACCCCTTATAGTGGAAAGGTTGTCCTAGTTTGTGTATATCTAATATAAATCATAAATTTATTAGATATAATCTTGATCAATTTATGATTTATTAAATTTAAATTTATTTAAATCTAAAAATATATATTTTAGATTGCATGGATTGATTATAAGGTTGCCCTGCTGTAAGGTTTTTCCATTAGAGTGGAGAGGTTGTCCTAGTACGTGCTCATCTAAAATTTTGATCATAAAATTTTAGATTAGATCTAAAAGATTTTATGATCTGATTAAAAGTATTTTAGTCTAATTTTTTATCATCATAAATATATTAGATTTGATCTAAGTTGATTTATGATTGATTATAATTGAAATAGTTTCAATTACATGAGCATGTTTAGATTAGATCTAAAGTAGTTTCATGTCTATTTTAATTTGCATATTGATTATATATCAAACATGAAACTAGTTGGTAGAACCATGTTGTAAAAATATTTTATAAATATAAAAATTACTTTTAAAATATCGAACCCCAACCTTCAACCCAAAACTTAATTAAGAATTAAGAAGTTGTTTGATTAGGATCTAGGATTATGAATTGAATATCCTAAGATACAGATCATAACACATTGGATTAATGGGTTAGTAAAAATTAGGCCCATTAATTGGATTAGACCTAAGGTTAGATCAAAGAATGCACTTAATTAGAGAATTGACTAAATCTAATCAATAGTTGTCCTAGATTAGGTCAAGAATTCTCTAGATCAATTACAATAGTTGTAGTTGGTCAAGTCCATGTCTTTAATGAGAATCAAGATGGACTTGATTCTTGGCTATGCGGTCTAGCACGAACTGTTAGGTTAATCCAATCAGAACTAATTAACTAGTTGGCATTTAAGATAAGTCTGATGATCTAGATCGGCGATTTTTAATTGGCAGCCTGCCTACCTGACCATTTATGATGGTATCTAAGGCAAGCTTTGGTAGACCCTTCCATCGATCTCACTTACCTGGCCTTCTTGGTGAAATTATATTTTGATCAGATCACTTAAAAATTTGAGCTGACCCATATCAGCTAGGTAAATCAATGTGACTGATTTAGGTGCTCCTAGACCAGCCTATTAATGGTCTCCCTTAATCTAACTTGGTAAAGCTAGTGAGTAGATCATGATAAGCTGGCTCATCTGACCTTCTCTCTTTCTTAAATCAAATCAATTAAATCCTCTAAAATTGTTAGATCCCTAAAAATGAAATAGTTATGGTGATAACAAGATCATAGCCTTCCATTAAGTGGGTGATAATGATTCCATTAGTTGGATAATCATTGAAGCCCCAAAGGCTTAGTGATTATCGGCTAGTGGAATTATCATTCATAATATGACTCTTTCTAAATGGTGGTCAGATTGACCAACCAAAGTTGGGCTTAATCATTCATTGGTTAGATGGACTAAGTATGGTTATGTTAATGGTTGGAGCTAATCAAACCTTTTCAGTAGGGGCCAAAGCCTACTGATTAGTGTCTAGGGCAAAATAATATTACTAAAAATTATTTAGAGAAATAATTAGTTATGAACCTATCCTTAGATGTATATGGGTTGACAAGCCAAAGTTAGGCTTGTGTGCAGTCTATACGGATTCTAGTGCCCACTAAGAAATTAGGATAATTTCTTGAATTGGAGGTAGAGGCTATTAATTTGAATAAAATAGTTGGAAAACCTTTTGATTAAAGTCTAAATCTTTAGATTTAATAAATTAATTATTAATTAGATTTTTTTTTACGTAGATATGGCCACTTTTTTTTTTTGCTCTAATCATTGTTAGACTAGTTATATTGTAAGTTGAAGATTGTCCTGGAGTATGAATGGATTTTACACGTGTTGATAGATCCAGCACCTGAGGAGCCAGCTGCAATTGCACATGGGTCAGTCAGAGACACTTATCAGAAGTGGCTCAATGATTGAACCATGGTGCACTATATTATGCTAGCAGCTATGAGTGACAAATTCAGTCACAGGTTCAAGATAGCTCAGTTAAAAGACATGCTTTAAGTGTTGGAGAAGTCATTTGGCACACCCAATGACACTGACAGACATAAGACTAGTTGTGCCATCTTTAATATCAAGATGAGGGATGGAGCTTTAGTAAATGATCATGTACTATGGATGATTGAGCTGATAGAGCGTTTGAGTAAGCTTGGCTTTTTTTTGCATGAGCAGCTAGAAAAAGATGCAATACTGAACTTACTGTCCGAGTCTTATCTCCCTTTTCTCACTCATTATAGAATGACAAAGCCTAAAATTAACTACCATAGGTTATTAGGGTTACTTTAGAACTTTGAAAAGGATCACCAGCTCCATAAGGAGTTAGTGAACTTAGTGGGAGGTTTATCTTTTGGTTCTCGATCCTTTAAGAAAGAAAAGAAGAATAAGAAGAAGAAGTCCAAGAAGGTGCAAGTTCAGGCTGGGACATCTATACAGGGCCAGACCAAGAAGATAAAGCTCGATAAGAGTCAAGCTGAATGCTTTTTCTACAAGAAGCAGGGACACTGGAAGAGAAAATATCCTCAGTACATTGCCTCCTTAAATCCAAACAGATCAAGAAAGAAGCAAGCTATTGCTTGGCAAGGTATTCATATAATAACTCCTTGCAATTTCTCTATCTATGATATTACTGACTAGGTATTGGATACTAGTAGCCCTTACTATATTTGAAATTCATTACAGGGGTTGCAGGTCAGTAGGAGATTCGAGCAAGACGAGAGGTTCCTGGATATTGGAGATGGAAGATCAGTTTTAGTTCTAGCATTAGGAATCTTACAGCTTATATTTGAGTCTCATACTATTGTTCTTAATTATTATCATTTTTGTCTTAGTTTTTTTTCTAATATCATTTTTGTAGGCCTTTTGGCCAAAGACAATTATGAGATTTCAATAAAGAAAAAAATTTGTAATGTCATTATGAATGGTATTACTATAATTTTTGATTATTTGAATAATGGTGTATACATGTTATCATAACTTGTTGATGTAGTCTACTCCATTGGCAAGCATCTTGATTAGATAGTGTGTCTAATATCCACTTATGGCACTGTAGGCTAGGTCACATTAACAAGAATAGGATAAACAAGTTGACTCAAGAAGGTATCCTTGAAGTCAGTGATTGTGAATCACTTCCAACCTATAAGTTTTGTCTACTTGGAAAAATGACCAAGTCATCTTTTACTGGCAAAAGTGAGAAAGCCACTGAGCTCTTAGGTGAGTACATATAGATGTATGTGGACCTTTGAGAACTAGCACTAGAGGCGGATATCTCAACTTCATCATTTTCATAGATGATCTATCCAAGTATGGATATGTCTATCTGATGAAACAAAGGTTAGATTTATTTAAAATATTTAAATGATTTTGAAGTGAAATAGAAAAATAAATCAGGAAGAATGTTAAAACTCTTCGATCTAATCGAGGAGCAGAATACCTTTCTAGTGAGTTTCTCACATGTATAGGATAGAATAGGATTTTCTTCCAATGGATTCCTCCAGGAATACTACAGCATAATGGCATGTCTGAAAGAAGAAATTGAACTCTGTTAGACATGCTCTGATCCATAATGAGTTTTGCCAACTTGTTGATAGCCTTTTAAGGATATGCACTCAAATCGGCTTGCTATCTTCTAAATAGGATTCCAAGTACGTCTGTAGTTAAAACTCCATATAAAATATGGATGGAGCATAAGCCAATACTTTCACACCTTAGAATCTGGGGGTGCTCAGCTTATGTAAAATGGTTAATCATGAATAAACTTAGACCTTGGTTTGACTAGTGTACATTCATAGGGTACTCCAAAAAAACTAAAGGATAAATTTTCTACCATGCTGATGAATAAAAAGTGTTCGTTAGTCTTAATCTTTTTGGTAAAGGAGTTTCTTGGTGAAGAAACTATTACCTCTAAGATTGAACTTGATGAAGTTCAACAGATAGAAAGACCGACACTAGTAGCTGAACCTAAATCAGATTTGATTAAATCAAATTTGAAACCAAATATATCTGCACCATTAAGATGATCCAATAGAGTACTACATCAACTGGATAGATACTATGATTTCTTGATCTGGGATGGTGATCCCATCAAACTCGATGAGAATGATGAGGATCTGATCACCTATATGGATGTAATGTAGAGACCTAATTTCAAGAAATGGCTTAAGGCCATGAAATTTAAGATGGAGTCCATGAAGGTCAACGATGTGTGGACATTGGTTGACCCACCTAAAGGGGTTAAACCTATTAGGTGTAAATGGATTTTCAAAAGAAAGAGGGGGACAGACGGAAAGATGGAGACCTATAAAGATCATCTGGTTGTCAAGGGATATCATCAACATTATGGTATTGACTATGATGAGACATTTTCTCCTGTGGCAATGCTTAAATCCATTCGGATAATACTTGCGATAGTTGTCCATCTGGATTATGAGATTTGGCAGATAAATGTGAAGATAACTTTTCTAAATGGAGAGCTAACCAAAGAGGTATATATGATATAGCTTGAATGGTTCACATCCATAGATGAGTTCAAGGTGTGTAAGCTTTAGAGATCCATTTATGGATTGAAGCAAGCATCTCGAAGTTGGAACATGCATTTGGATAAGATGATCAAGATATATGGCTTCATTAAGAATGGAGAAGAGTGCTATATTTATAAATAGACAAATGGTCCAGTAGTGATATTCCTTATCCTGTATGTGGATGACATTCTCTTAATCGAGAATGACATCCCCGCACCACAAGAAATAAAAGTTTGGTTGTCATCTCAGTTCTCCATGAAGGACTTCGATGAAGCATCCTATATTCTAGGAATGAAGATCTATAGAGATAGATCTAAGAGGATGCTTGGGTTATCCCAGTCCACATACATAAAAACTATGCTGAAGAGGTTTAGCACGAAGAATTTCAGAAAGAGCTATCTTTCAATAGACCATGAAATTTCTCTCTCTAAGAAGGATTGTCCGACAACTTCTAAAAAGAGAGAGCATATGAGTAGAGTTCTATATGTTTCTATAGTAGGATCTATCATGTATGTGATGATATGTATGAGACCAGATGTCGTATACTCACTAGGAGTAGTGATACCAATCTAATCTAGAAGAGAACTACTGAAAAGTAGTAAAAGCCATCCTTAAGTATTTAAGAAATATTAAGGACCAATAGTAAGTTTATGGTGAGTCAGATCTGGAACTTGTGAAGTTTACGGACTCTAGCTTTCAATCTGACTATGATGACAGTAGAAGCATGTCGAGTTATATCTTTATCCTAAATGGTGGAGCAATCTACTGGAAGAGTTCCAAGCAGCATATTGTGGCAAACTTTATTCGTGAAGCAGAGTACATCACAGCATCAGATGCCACGAAGGATGTTATGTGGCTGAGAAAATTCATTACCAAGCTCGGAGTAGCACCGTCCCTTGATGGATCCTGCTCTACTACAATAGCACTGGTCCCATTGCTTAGGTAAAAGAATTGAAAGCACACCAGCGAACGAAGCACATATTGCACTGCTACCACCTGGTCTGGAAGATCATGGATCGAGGTGATGTTGACCTTCAAAAGATTGATGGAAAGGAGAACCTGGCTAACTCCACTAAAGCCCTGGCGATAAAGAAGTTTGACGACCATAAGTCAAAGATGGGTATTAGATACTATGCCGAGTGGCTTTATGATAAGTAGGAGTTGATGAAAAATATGTTCCAAAGCCAATCATCAACCTATTGACGGTTGAGCTACCTTATAATTATAATTAACTTATGAATAAATAAAATATTTTAATATTTTCATCAGAAAGTCTACATCTTCTAATGAACTCCATTGTTATGATGAAGTCCTTAGGACTATTTAGTTTTTGATAAAGAGAGGATTTACCGATTAGTCCTTAAATAGTTCAGGACCAAATGATACGCTGTTAATTAGGATGACATCAATTATTAAGCATAGATCATTGTATGCCAGTATGGAGTCACTGATATGACATACAAGTGAGATGTAAGGATATATCATCACTGAACGTAACCAACTCCTGAGTATTCTACTATCAAGAACTTCTCTGATGGGATATAGGTATAAGTATCTCTTAGACCTAAAATTACCATAGTGGCTTGCAAGCAACTCACCATGCTTTGGTACCAAACTAATTGAATTTTTAATTCAGTAATGAAAGGTTTCTGAGGATAGTCAAGTACTCGCAAAGTCGGTGAGCGATCAAGATAGGATTGACTACTTCAAGAGTTGGAGAAGAATGCATTACTATATTTCAATATAGCAAAATCTTGGCTAGGGTAATCCATGAGATGAATTTAGTATTTTGAAATACAATGTGGATTACCTAATCAGAGTTGATAGTTAAAATCTAAGATGTTCTATGAGCATTTTGGTCAATGGGATGAATTATATGGAAACTATATCCATATTAGTTCTAAGGATGTTGTTTTACACATTCGATCTATCTAGCCGTTGAGTACCATTGCTAGATGATCACTCTGATTGGTACAAAAATTTATTTCTATGCTACTGACTTAAGTTCTGAAGGGATTGGTGTATAGGGTAGAAGCATGGATTTCAAGGCAAAAACATGAAATCATATAAATCAAACCCGAACCCTAGGACCACCTCATTAGCAGTCCATCGGGGTAGCAGTCCATCAGGGTTTCCACCAGGTGCCCACGTGTTCTCCCTCCAATGTTGATCCACATAGAGACTTGATCAAGACACTAGCACTTCTGATTTATATAATTAAAGTTCTAATAATAAGAACTTTAATTAAAAGGGCAAGACCTTCTTTAGCCTTTATGTCACCTTCCTTGCCTCTCCTTATCTATCTTTCTTTTTCTTTTATCTTCTTAATTTTCCTTCCTAATCTCTTAGTCTTAAGATGACTTCTTGTCCTTATTAGGACAAGGTCTAGATAAGAGAAAGAAAGAAAGAAAATTAGACAAAAAAAAACTCTAGTAAGAAAGAAAGATAATTTTCACACACACGGACTCTTGGTGTGCACCCCTATTTATAATGTACGTAGGGGTGCCAACAAAAAATCTCACATCCTTTCCTCATCAATTTCTCATGCCCCATTAGCCAATCTCATGCCTCATCAGTAAAAATGAAATGTAGACTTAGTCCAAGAGGTGCCTTAAAGCAGAAGGACTCTTAGACTAATTCTACGTAAGTTTTTTTACGAAGAGTCGCAATATATCATCTTTGGTGCCATCCTTTTCATCCATTAGATCATGAAAAAAGGCCATCCAATGGCTCTAGAAAGGGACGCCCATTCAGTAAGAAGGTGTGAAGATAATCTTTGAATAGTCAAAGTCCCAAGAGACCTTGACTTGGTCCAAGAGACGTTAAGGAGGAGTAGGCGGCATGGAGTCTTTGGTGGCAAGGGGTCTCGGGCGACAAACCATCCTGGGTGAAAAAATTAAAAAGAAAAAAGGAGTATTTCATCTATAGAAGGACTCTTCTGCACCCCATATCTGATTTCCATGCTAATATGAAAATTTACATGACATAACAAAATGGAAAAAGTCAAAGAAGGTAGGCGCCAACTAATTCGATGCGCCAAAGAATTCTTTGCACATGAAAGACTTCCCACGCGCAAGAGAGAGACTCTCTGGCACATGGGATTTAGGTATGCGGCACCCCAACTAAAGCCCAATCAGTCTAAGTTAATCCAATTCAAGATCAAATCCTATTTGGCTCAAATTGAATCTAAATTAGCTCAAATTGGAAGTCAATTCGAATCCAATTCAAAACCAGGTACTAGGGTTTGCTACATGTGCTAGCATGTTCATCTCACAAACATAGTCTAATCCAATTAGATCCTTAATCAACTCTCTTTGTGTGTGACCCATTGGGTTCCACATCTAACCAGCAGCGAGTTTGAGTGTGATTTGACCTAATCTGGTTAGAACTCAACCAAACCGATTTAGGTCAAAACTAGCCAACCCAATTTGACTTAATTTAGAATACTTTCTAATTTAATGATCAAATTAAAATTTTAATTTGATTGAACCTACAAGACATGATTGACATCTAGCAATGTATCATGACTTCCTGGAAGATGTGAAATTTTGATGGAAATATCAAAAATACCCTTCAGTGAAAATTACCATGCAACTAGATCCTTCGATCTCCCTGCATCCTGAATATGACTCTGGGTATGGAAATATGTCAGCCCCAATATCATATTTATTTCTCTTTCAATCTCATGATAATGATTCATTTAATGAAACATTAGAAATCATTTCTAATTTTTCATCATGCTTTGATCAAAGTCTTCCTGAATCATCATTTGTTTGAACCAAGTAGGATGCTATTTCCTCTTACCAAAAGAGATCGATTCCATGTTAACCTACTCACAACCTTCATATATATAATCTACCATATCCAGATCATCCCATACATAACTGAGTCATGAATGAGTATGAACCAAAATATGGATTTGTATATATAAGATTCTATGGTAGTTTTAGGTCAAAGAATTACATGCACAAATTCCACTATGAGAACCGTCTATTGACATGTAGATAAGACTCCATTAGATATTCTCGATTTGGATCAATTCAGTGAACTCATTCTCTAATGAGCACCCATATTCTTGTATTAGTGTCATACATAAGTTATTGTGAGATCAATCACCCTCTCAATCGAGCATACAAAGAATGTGCTAGTCTTACCAAAAAACATTGATCCCTAACTCAATGTCCCATCGACTAGGAATATTTAAATTAGGGTTTTAAGATTTTAGATCTCACTAGTATGATCTCATCATAATCCTAAAATCATAGCCCTAATTTATAGGATTCATCATAATCTTAAATAAATAATAAGACACTGCATATGATGAAATAAATGCCTTTATTTATTAAAAATATCATTACATGAGTTTGGAAGACAAAGAACATCCCAAAAATTAATTGGCTTGAGGGCATATTCCTTTCAATCTCCCACTTGCACTAAAGCCAATTGCCCTTATATTTTAATCCCATACAATCAAGGTGGCGATCAAACAATTGTAGTGGTAAAGCCTTAGTGAATGGGTCTGCTATGTTGTTCTTTGTGTCCACTCGTTCTATGACTACATCTTATCTTTCAATAATTTCTCGAATGAGATGGAAGCATCTCAGAATGTGTTTGGATTTATGATGAGACCTTGGTTCCTTTGCTTGAGCTACAGCTCCAGTATTATCATAGTAAAGTGGTACTA